>JANRGW010036558.1:34874-45178 GCA_024733675.1 Psilopsiagon aymara | reverse complement strand
TGCTCCAAGCCCCTGTGTCCAACCTGGCCTTGAACACTGCCAGGGATGGGGCAGCCACAGCTTCTCTGGGCAACCTGCGCCAGTGCCTCAGCACCCTCACAGGGAAGAGCTTCTTCCTAATATCTAATCTAAATCTCCCCTAACGAACATTTGTAATGTATCCTGATGAACAGCTCCCAAGGTGGTAACAGGAGGGTTGGGGCACCTGAGGTCGCACAGAAGTGTTTGTGTTTCCTCGCCAAAGTGGATGGGTTCTCTGTGTTGTCTCAGACTTTCAGCCTTTTATCTGCTTCATTGCAGGCACTGGTGACTGGAATCCTCTGCATCTTTGGTGCACTAACACACCAGCAACGGGAGGACCCTCTGCTTGACAGGCGGATTTTGTTCATACCTAAAGATTTCAGCAGGGTGTGGTATAATTCCTCCATTTTCCCTCGTAGCCCGCAGGAAGGCACAGGTCTGGGTCTGCCTTGTTTTTCTACTGTGAGATGCCAGTTGCCTGAGGATGAGGAGCAGGAGAACGATCCCATCAACTGCTCAGCTGTGTTTGTAGTGCAGGATTATGTGCATTTCAGGAGGATATTTTTAATGGAGAAGGGGATTGTAATACAGATGTAATGCCTTTTGCATTACTTCTTCTTCAGTATTTGAAGCTAAGAGGTTTTCAAAATCTCTTCAAGTATTTTTTTATTTAATGTTTTACTATAATTATTTTTTTCTGAATGATATTAGGCGTAATGTGAAGGCATGATTTTCTCATTCCATAATTGTCAGGGTTCTGAAATAGAAATGAAATATATCCTGACACTATCAGAAACACTGATTTTATAGGAATACTTCCATTGAATACTAACAGAAGTGACTCTACCATATTTTCACTTCAAACCCAAGTAAGATCATTCTAAAATTACATTTTCTTTCTCACTTCTCCCAGTGTCTGAATGCACAAGATTCTTGCAAGCAAATTAGTCAAACCTTAAGTATCCATTTAGGAGCTGAAAAAACCTATTTGCAGACATTTAGTCTAAATTACCCTATCGTCTGTTAGATGTAGCCCATCTCGTAGTTTCATAATAAACCTGTCTTACCTTCCCTGGATTTTATTAACAAGGACGAGCAAGCAAACATACACACACATCTGATGAGGTAGTTTACAAAACTTTTGATCAGCCATAGCTAGAACAGTGAAAACAAGCTCGTAAGTAAGACAGAAGCAACCTATCTATAAAACCACAAAAATTATAAGGCAGGTTGTGAGATCACATTTCTAAGGAACTACTTTGTATTCATTTTTCTTGCATTCATAAAGTTAAAGGAAGTAATATTTTGCTTTTGATTTAATCATTATATCAGTAACTGCCTTTTCTGGTTCTTGGCTTTGCTTATAGAAGTCACATGAAGAAGGCAGTGACATGGAAAGTTAACCATGAAAAAACATGAAATAAGCTCTCTGTATATGGGTTTGCATTATAAAAGCCTCATATTTTGTAACCTTGTTTTATTCTCTTCATGCAAGCATAATTCTTACGGGTGTTATTTCCATGTCTTCAATATTTATTAAATATTCTGAACCTCAGCATGAACTCAAAAACAAATAGAGCTTTATAGTCTATTCTAAATATACATGACTAAGGAGTTGTAACCTTCTCAACAGCACTGTTTTGTGGGCCTTCTGTCACATAAAGATGGAGGAGCTGAGAGGTTGCATAGCCTTTCCATTACCCATTCTGTCTGCAACTATGCTGACTTCTGTCATAAAAATACAAACTTAACTTTCTTACCAGAAATAATTCCACTAATGTTAAATCATTTAAAATGTTCCCACCTCCAAACTCATCTCTGACCCAAGATTCTTACATGGGAGTGAGATCTCTTTTTCATAACACCTGTTAAGCCCTTTCTAGTCAAAGTGCTCCATCTGAGAGTAATGCACTGTATTTTATCCTTTTGGTCTGGTCAGTCAGATAACAAGGAGATGGAAGCAGAATCTGAGTTTAAATCCATATATGATGAACTGAGAAGTTTCTGTAGCTCAAGGACTTCTTACAAATCCTTTTACAGTTATTTATTCATTTATTGCCACCTCAATACTATATTTGTTTGCATTTCCCAGTAGTGATCAATACTTTATAGCCTGCTCTTCCATGATGAAGGCCTTGGAGGATCAAGTAGTCCAAGAAGAACCAGGATACCAGGACGATGAGGTGAATTTATGGTTGATTGACAAATATATTTAGCAAATGTTGTTTGAAGATATTTTGCCAATGTTATGAAATCCACAGAGAGACAGAAGGTCCCCAAAGACCATCAGGGAGCTCAGCGCATTTGAAATCTTCTTCCAGTCTCATACCAAGAAAATCCCATTCTCCTGGTCCCGCTACAGCCTTGTTCTTCAAGTACTTATAACCTTTCAAAAGCTATGCAGAGTTTTTAACAGGATTATAATTATTTCTTTATATTTTACACTTCTATATTAAATGCAAGGGGACTATCAATTAATTTTATGCTTCCAAGGAATGGTCAACAGCCTGAAAAGACTGAGGAACTGTGGCAGAAAAAGATCAAGATGACTATTATAACAGAAGTTCCATTAGCACAGCAGAGGACTGTGTGCCTGTGAAGACCAACTTTATGAAGAAGGTGATAGGAAATGTGTAGGCCTTGTTGGCTCACTATGGCTTTGCTTATTTGGGTAGTCCAACAAGCTCTGGATGATTAGGGAAAATCATTGAAATGTTTACAAATTTGAAACAGTCACATAGTGAGATCGATGTAATTACAAGAAAGAGCAAAATCTGGTTTTATTTTTTTCTGCTATTTTCTTTTTAGGAATCCTTTTTCCAGGATATTGACCTGCTACAGAAGCATGGAATTGTAAGTATTAGCAATGAATTTACATTGCCCATGCAAAGTTATTTTAAGGTTGTTTCCAACAGCACAAACACATCCATGCAGATGACTGAAATTCCTCCTTGCAATAAATTCTAAATCGGTCACATGAAGACAATTTTTGCCTTTGGTGATAAGACAGTTTTTCAGAAACTCTCATTCCCATCAGATTCCTAAATAAAGTGGCAAGATATTCAAAGTATTTAGCACCCAGCACTCTTAAAAAACCAACTACTTGCTAATTTATTTGAAAACTGTGTGATAGATTACTTCCTGTTCCTGCCAATCTTTGTAATTACTCCTGCATTTTTGGTGCCTGTGAAATTACACTGTGACAATTGTTGCTATACTATTTTCAGCGTGCTGGTGAAGGGGGTAGAGTGGGAGTGAGGAAAATATTAGTAGCAAGAGAAAGAAATGGTTAGTTTTCTTTGTCAAATACGAATTCCTAACGTCATTATCACCATCATAATTATTATCATCACATAAATGTCACCTATTTATTTGAATTACTATTATTAGATGCTTAGCCAGGAGACTGGCTCATAGATGGGAACCCTATTACATTCAGTGTTATTGAAACAGAATAAAAAGTTGGGCTTGCCCAAAGTAATATAAGATTAAAATCTAATATAAACAACTACAGACAGATACAGATGGGGAGGCCACAGGCACAATGAGACAGCAATAGTCAGCACTGTAATTCTGGGCTTGGCATGTCAGCAGTGTAATTGTTGTCAGCTTTTTTTTATTGGTAAGTCATTGATAATTTTAAAGAGAGTTCTGAATGAGGATCATGAGGTTGAGAGCTCAAAGCACAGGGTGACATAGGAAAAAATACACAAATTCTTGTGTTAAAAATGTAATAAGTTGACCAAAGAGGCTGCCCTCAAGAGCTGGAAGGGAGCTGTACTAGCCTGTCAGTATTAAATGAGGCACGCTATGCAGAGAACGATACCAAGGTATGGAAGATCTTGAAAACAATGAATAATGACTTAGGCTGTTCTTCTGTCTTAATAAGGGCTTCCTGCTCCTTTTCATTTTAATTTTTCTTCTTTCCAAATGGTTATTCCCACACCCCAGGGGAAGTTTTTTGTTCTCAGCTCTGCCAGTTAAAATCTTTGTGTGAACATATGACCCACATCTCTTAAATTCATTTGCTTAAAGAAATAGTTTTTGTGAGTTTAATTTTGTTTTTTCCCTAGGAGAGAGAAATTTTTACTAGAGCTGGGAGTGTGGCCACAAAGACAGCCAGATTAGCACCACCAAGGCTGTGGTTTGATGTTCCAAAGCATTTGGTAAGGGGTGCAGGTTCTGTGAGCCTTTCCTAAGCCTTTCTGGCCCTAGAGAATACTAGTCCTCCTGGCAACTCTGCTTTTGTAGCCACCTTGTGAACTGGATTTGTGAATCAAAAAATTAAAAATATCACAACAAATAATGTGGTTTAGGTTTTTTATTTGTAAATCCTTGGTTTGCCCTTTTCCACCTCAGAGGCCAGGACTGGCACAGAGCTGCAACATAAGGCAGAGGATCAGGACCAGCAGCTGGTGCAAGGCATGTCAGTGTGTTAAACCAGATGACTGCCCAATGCTTTGTAGCACTGAACTCTGGTCTAAGGAGGTGTAGAACCTAATACCCTGGTTGGTGCACAAACTGTTGGTGAAAGGGTATCTCTGCAGGACTGAACAGGAATTTCTACAACCACATGGAGACTTGCAATGCAGAACAGCCTTGAGTCCGACATGACCAAAAAGAGAAAGACACTGAGGAAATGCAGATGCAGGATAATGCATTTTAAGTTTTGGCCTAGAAAGTTATCTTTGCAGCAGTAATCTGTTTGTCTTAATAGAAAAACACAATCCTTATTATACTCCTGATTGTCATATTCTTTTGGGTGGAAGAGTCATTTTTATTCATGACTTATTTTAACTCACCCATCCCTATGAATGTAATAATCAAAAACCATACCACAGCATGAGAAATAAGTTTCCAAATGAACATGACTAATTTCTTGCATAACCCCTCTCTCTTCTTATGTCCTATGCACCCACACTCTCTAGATAAGTAGATAATACATCCAGTTCATAGGTTTTGTTTTTTTCCAAAGAAAAATCTTGGCTGAAAATGGTAAATTGAAGTGTTATCCCACACCTTTCACATAATTTGTTTTCTTGTGAGTAATCTGTTGTTTGCATTTAAGTTTTCAGTGATGTCAGAATCATCAAATGAGGTGAGGCAAAACGTGTCAGTAGGGCGCTGACTGAAGTGATGCTGTACTCAATTTATGAAAACCTCTGTTAGTCCATTGCAGCCCAGAGTGTCAGTCAGATGTGGAGGATATGGGTGCTTTAAACTGGACGTACTGGGAACGTGCAGAAACAGCACATCTGTTAGCGTCAGCTTCCAATGATCCTTGTGATTCAGCTCCCCATTACCCATGATCAGATTATCTGGTTTACAGATTATCTGTGCTAAGGGACCAAGGATGGATTGAGTGTTACTGAGTTTACTAGGTTGTGCTCCATGCTACCTGAAACAATCTGTACTGGTTCTTTACTACCAGCTTGGATCTAGAAGGACTGACATGGAACAGGGATAAGTAAATACAGCTTGACCCAGACACCTTTCTCACTGTGGTCCCTCACACCAATGTTAATTCAAAATTTTCTGTTGTTGGTATCACAAACTACATAATGAAGAGTTTACTGTAAATCTGTTCCTTCCTTGGTGAAAATATACATGCATATCAATGTATAATAAAATATGTTTCCAAGGTTTACTCTGCATGATAGTTGTTAACCATCCTGAGCACTCACAGAAGGGAAATTTCTTCACAGAACGTAGCAGATATTAAGAAACTGAAGTCAGTTGGAATCTGCACTATCAAAGGAATCCAGATGACCACAAGACGGGCACTGTGCAATGTAAAAGGGCTTTCGGAGGCCAAAGTGGACAAGATTAAAGAAGCTGCAAACAAGCTTATTGTAAGCTAGTAATTTTCCTGACGGTTTAAGCTCATGCTGGACTCTCCAAAATGCTGGGCAACATTTCTCTGAACAGATTTTTCCACCACATCATCAAGATAAATTGTGAAAATTATTCTGCTTGTTACTGTAAAGGGATAATACTTTACACTCTACAACAATCAAACAAATGCTGTTGTGCTTTTCATACCCTACGTAAATGAGGCCAGGGTGGAGAGAAGATATTTATGTGGGATATTGCACTTTACCTTCAGGTTAAAGCTAAACTAAGCCTTTCATGTTCTTGTTGGTCTTCCTTAGGAACCAGGCTTCCTGACTGCCTCTGAGTACAGTGAAAAACGGAGGATGGTATTTCATATTACTACTGGCAGCCAGGAATTTGAGTAAGCTTGTCTCTACTTAAATCCTTCCTTAATCCAAATTGTTCCAATAATCCTACTTATCGTCTTTATTGAGACACAAGAACATAAATGAATAAATATTCAGCTAGGACATGTAGTTACCTTGCATTTGGAGCTGCGGCTGGCTCAAAGGTGCCTGCACCAGTAAGCGGCAAAACCAACTCCTTTCCTGAAGGGAAACTGGACTTTGTACAGTCACTGTAAATAAACAGGGTTTGCATCCAGAAATCCTGAATGTATCATCATTTTTCACCTAGTCAAAACAATCTGCATGTCCAGGGTCAAAATTAATTCAAGACCTCCCTTGAGATACCTTTTATGGAATGTTATCTTTTCAAAGGTATTTTCTCTCTTCTTTCTTTTCAGTACTAATTTCTATAGATCTTTCCCTTGCACACATAAAGGGAAGCTAATACAGAGTTAATTCATTATGAATCAGTGACATTTAGTGCCCTGCAGGAATTAGGGCAGAAATAAATTTCTTAAAGTAGAAAAACTTTCTGGTTTTGACTTTCCTCTTGTGATTTGTGGGTTTAACTATATCATAATCCTCTCCCTTTCTCCAGTAAACTCCTGGGTGGTGGGATTGAAAGTATGGCAATCACTGAAGCCTTTGGAGGTGAGAAAGAAGTATTATGGGACAACAAATTGCAACTTAGTTTAGATTTTAAATTAAGATGGATTACTTTTATCAAACTTATCCCATTGTAGTCATAAAGATGAGCACCCACATGAGTGTAAGAAGAAAGAACCCTCTTTTCCCATTATTCCTCTTCACTTGCTTGCAGGCTTTGAGCTGAGTAGTCATTAGACTTGGGGCATGCCTATTCAGTAAACCTGAATATTATTAATGCTATTAGTAATATGTCATATAGAAAAGATTTCCCTGATGTGATCTGTGTTCCTTCCCAGTAACAAAACTGCCACAGAAGGTATTTTAATTATGCACACTTAAGATACATTGCATTTCAAGTAAGATATTGAAATTAAGGTTAAACTACTATTACAGGAAATTTGATCAGTTAGTGGCAAACATTTCAAAACCAGTAAGAGTTTATAAAACACAGTACTCTTCCCCTTTGAAAAGATAAACTGGAGACTTAACATGATTGGATAGAATGAGATTAACTGCTCCAACCCTGCCAATGTTCAAGGCCAGGCTGGACAAAGCCTTGGGTGTCATGGTCTAGGGTGAGGTGTCCCTGCCTGTGGGAGGGGGGTTGGAACTAGATGATCACAAGGTCCTTTCCAACCCAGACCATTCTGTGATTCTATGATAATTTTACTGAAAATGAAATAGGTCAGGTCAGTGGAATCAACCATTCCTTCACCCCTCCCTCAGTTAATGATTTTCCATGGGTGCCATGTGGCTTTACCTTCTACATAGAAAAGAATAAATGATCTTAGCACTCAAGCATGATCAAATTAAAGCATTTCAGATTTTGCTTTTCATGTTACACACCTCTACTGCACAGAATATGATTTATAAATGGGGGTTAAATGATTGTAAAAGGTAGGGATAGAGGTGAATTTCGTAAATAAAAGTGTTTCTAACTGCAGTAAGTCCTGAAAAAGAAACCCTGACCTTTTTTATTTTCCTTTTCCTTTTTTTCTTTTTCTGTTTCAACAGAGTTCCGGACAGGCAAAACCCAACTGTCTCACACGCTTTGTGGTAGGTGTAATACCTTAAAAGAGAGCGCTGTTTCTGTTCAGTGAATCCATTCTTTACAACTACATCAGAATTAAACACATAGAGACAAGTTGGAATCCTGTATCTCTAGAAATACTGTGAAACAGACCCTGGTAGCTCTGATATCCATTAATTGTGTCTAGGTACTCATAGAAACGATTACTTTTTAATAGTGCTCACCTCAACGTAAGTTTTGCTATAAGAAGAGAGAAACTAACAATGGCCTATAGAAGCCAGTGAAACAGGCCACCTGGAAAAAATGCACAAATAAGGGTTACAGGTGGACAGGGGCATTGATCAGAAAAGGGCAAAGGCAAGACTCTCTCTCAGCAACTCTGCATTTTCTGGTTTTAAGAGGTTTTGCTGAATGTGACGTTCTGAAAGGGCACTGAAGGTATACTTCTGGCTGACAGGAACCGGATACTCAAAATCTCTTGTAGTCACCATATTCAGGCAGTGCCAGATACAGCAGGACTCTGATTTCCAGCAGTAGCTCTAAAGCTGTAAATAGTAGTAAATAATAACTAATATAACTAATAATAACTAATAGTAGTAAATAATAACTAATATAACTATTAATGCCTCTGGAATACAGTTACCAGACATTGGGTAGGCAGACATTCCTTTAAATTAGCCCTATATTATACAGCAAATTATGGCACCTTCTAGAAAAAGAAGGCCTCTTCTGTTGAGTGCAGTCTACTGGTCAGTAGAATCATACCCTTTTGATTGATTACAACCATCATACCTTAATGATTGATTATAACTGAATCAAGTATTTTAGCTTATTCACTCCAAAGAGACTAAATCCACAACCAGGAACTATTCCTATATCAGGAAAAGTTCAAATCCAAATAATTTTTGATCATATGAGTTACAGCTGGGGAAAAAATCCTACTAAATCAATACCATTAATTAGGGCAGAGCATTAAGAGGATGCTTTGAGCATAAGAATTTACTAATAACAGCCTTACCTATTTTCAATATAAAATACACAGATTTAGTGATGGTACTGAGTAAAACAAAATTTTGACACCATTATGTCTTACCTGATCTTCATTTGAGAAGAGGGGCTTGAGTTTCTTCTGAAGATCGCAGTGAGACTTGAGATACTCCTGATTTCCAGGCTGATTAAAACTGGTGATATGGCTAAGCAGTCGCATTTTATTATAAAATGATAATATAGAGAGTAAGAAAATATTTTTCCCTCTTTTTCCTTTTTATCTTGTATGAATTCACTGTAGTGACAGCTCAGCTTCCAGGACCAAATGGCTACACAGGTGGAAAGATTATCTTCATTGATACAGAAAACACTTTGTATCTTTTGGACTATTAAAGCTACAGGTAGGATGAACTGGAAAGATAGTTCGTTTACTTAGAAGCAAGTAGGAGGCTCCAAATAGCTTCATACTTGTAAAACATTATGGCTGACAGGAGAGAGCCTGGAGAGCATGGTGTGTAGAGACGACAAGGCAGTGGCTTTTGTCTCAATGGAATCTGACCTGGAAAACTTAGTTAGGACACAGGTTTTATTTTAACTGGGAGGTTTTTTGAGATCTTATATGCCTTCTACAGGTGACAGAAGCTTTTTTTATACTTCAAGAAAAAAAATCATCTAAGTACTAAACGCTATTTTTAACACTTCATATCTGTGGTAGACTGTGTATAAATAGGCTTTGCTCACAGCTAAATTCCTAGAGCACAGATATCCATATGTCACACCCCCCCTCAAACCCTGAACACAAACAATTACCATCATGAGACCTAAGCTATCTTTAGGGTATGTGGAACAGTGTGAAGAGAAAAAGTCAGTCTTCTCATGAATCAAAATAAATACTCTTTTTTTCTTTTCCCCCATAGTTCTATTTTGGAATGGAGTTTTGTTATTTTCAGACCATAGTTTGTACAAAGAGAAATCCTTAACTTTGACTAACACCAGCCGACCAGATCGTCTCCGTGACATTGCTGATCGCTTCAATCTTGACCATGATGCAGTACTGGACAATGTGTTGTACGCACGTGCATACACTAGTAAGACCATTCCTGCACCTGGCATCAGAGCTGTTTTTTCTTTAAGACTCCTGATTTAATATTTCTCAGTTTATTAACTAAAATTCCCCACTGAGGATCACAAAGATTGTTTTTCTGTCAGCAAAAGCTGTAAGCTTGCTTCCATTTTCTGTTTCTGATGTTGTAAACTGGGGCCTACAAGGATGCCAGAGAGGGACTCTTCATCAGAGACTGTAGCAATAGGACAAGGGGGAATGGGTTTAAACTTAAACAGGGGAAGTTCAGGTTAGATATAAGGAAGAAGTTCTTTACTGTGAGGGTGGTGAGGCA
>JANRGW010036558.1:0-28965 GCA_024733675.1 Psilopsiagon aymara | reverse complement strand
CTTCCGGGTTCTTCCCCCCCCCAGTTTATTTTCTCCCACCCTTCATTATCCTGCTTCCTCCCCGCAAGCCGCCAGCATCTTGGTGGCACGGGCAAGGGTGTTCGGACGGTCTGCCCTTCCGACTGTCATTGCTCCTTCTGAACTGACTAGAAAGATGGCATTTGGTGAAGGATCTTTCTCAGCTGTGCTCCCGGGCTTTATCGTGAGAGGAAATGAGATGAAAGGTGCTGCCATGCGGGGGACTTGGATCCTCAGGAGAGTGATCTCGGTAAACCTGGCTCTGGACCAGACTTGAGGAGCATGACCAAGCTTACGTAGCAGTCAGACAGGACTTGTCTGTGTGGCACTGCAGAGGCCTAGTCTGTGATACTCTTGTATCTGCTGTTTACAGAAAGCGTGGCTTGCAGAAGGGTTCTGCAGGTTTGATTATTATTTTTTTCCTCTTCTGAGGGTGGTAGCAATAAATACAATGACATTATAGTATATGACTAGTTTGGGACTTGAGCTTTTTTAAGGGTTGAAAGTACTTAGACGTTGATTCCAGGCGTTTTTAAAGAGAAAGCATAATTTCGGAGAGCAGCATTTTCCATCCTTCAGATCAGTAGTTAGGCCTTCATTCTCAAGGGTTGACAATAAACATTTCATATGGATACTGCTCTTAACATGAACGCTAGATCTCAGTTAATAAGTTTCCCTCACCCACTTTTTTCCTTTATAGTTACCCATCCCTACTGGGAGATTTGTATATATTTTGTTATATATTGCAGTGCATTTTAACATGTAGTTTCCTGTTGCCTGTGGCGAGAGATTAGTTGTGTCCTTGCGTTATCTTACACCCACATTTCACACTCTGAAATTAAAAGATACTTTAATCTTTTTTTCTCAGAGGAGACTTCTGGTGGTTTTCCACTTGGAGATTCCCAGCTTAGTTTAACACAAGAACACTGGAGTAAATGCATTGGCAAGTGTGAGAGAATTCAAACCCCAGCTGTTTTGGGAGTTTAGTGAGTGAGTTTGAGTATGCGGCTTTATGTACAGTCGCTTAAAAGAACACTGGCCAAAGCGTTGTCACAATGCTTAGCGTGCCTTAACATTTTTGTAATCTCATCTTTCATAAAGACTTTGATTATAGCTGAGTGCTTCTCTTTTAGATGAGGGGTTTTGCATAAGTGAAAAGAGTGCCTACATGTTGCAAAGGTTTTGGACATTTGCATGGAAAATCATTTTCTTGGCATGTTGTCCTGGAAGCTTTAATGCATAGGGATTCAGTTTGTTAGTTATGTTTAATGGTTACAAATGTTTTCGTACCTTAACAACCATCATACCTCATAAATAACCTCTATAAAATTTTAGGCCATTTTAAAGTTTATCACCTTTTAATTGCTGATTCTTTCATAGGCCAACCAAATGAAATACAGACTTTCCGGTTTCCTCCTGTCGGGGACAAGTTGTAGGTGACTTCTTAGAATTGAAAGTTGTACTATTCTGCTCTGGAATATAACAGATTTAATCAGGTCTGCCACAGAAATTGTGGCATCAGTAACATTAGAGAATGTTTTGAGTTGGTCTGAATTTAACACTTGAAAACTGTTGGCAAATCAGTGGTATAATCTTAGATTCAAATCAGCTGGAATTTGAATCTTGTTTGACTTGTAATCAGAATGTAAAGTGTCAGTTACTGCCAGTTTAGCTGATAAACTTCAGCAGAGGCAGTGTTAAAGGACTGCTGCAAGGCTCACTTCTGTCAGGCCAGTACACAGGCATAGTATGTACAAAAATGGAGAACTGAAACTATTTGGCTTCTATGTAAAATCCATCAGTTCTTCTCTCTGGAGAGCTTTTTAGCAAGTATTTGTAGTACCCATCTGTTTTCAGTGTCCAGTTTTTCAATTAGTTCTGCATGTGTTTCATAGTGAATCTTCGCTGAAACTTTGAACCTCCAGTTGACTTCAGTGAGACTATGGGTTTTGTTAGTGCTACGTGGATATAGAAATAATTGTCATTTTGACCTCAAGTGAGCAACAGCGAGCACCTCCAGTATAGGTGTATGTTTCTGTAAATTAAAATGTATACTTTCTTTTTTTTCCCACTATGATCTGAAAGAAAATGTAGTGCTTAAATGCATTTTTGAAGTTGCCTTTCACAGGCTTTTCATGTTACAAAAGCTGCTGATCATGCAGCTTGTCTGGGGGATCCCATAGACATACCAAGGAGAAAATAAGGTATATTCATAGGAGGAGGGGAAAGAGGCTGAATGCACAGTTGCAACAAAGCAAACATTTAAAAAATTACTTAGCAGGTTTTAAGTTAAATTATCGACCATTCTTAGCTTTTCCAACAGTGCCACCCCTTCTTTTTGTTAATGTGTTGATTTAAGTTCTTTTCTTCTGGTCTGTCAATCACTATAATTTGTAGTTTGCACTGGAAGCAATTTGAAGATCAAATGTAGTTAATGGCTGAATGGTAGAGTCTTGGGCTTAAGCTAATTCAGAAATTTGTTCCGCTCTTCCTTTTTTAGCACCCCTCTCTTCCCAGGTCACTCATGTCAGAAGATTGCTTTGGGATTTTTGTTGCCTTTGGTTTGTTTCATTATTAGTTGACTTTTTTTTAACTAACTGACTGCCTGGGTTAGGTGCAGCCACTTTGGATTTGCTGTCTAAATAGAAGTCTTGTTCTACATGGGCATGTCACATGAATCCATGTTTCGGAGAAGACTGTAGCTGTCTTAAGCAAAATCTGAATTAGAACAAAATTCGATAGCATTGGGAAAAATACCTTCTGCTGTGTTTGTACGATACTAATGAGAGCGCTGTGACTTTTTTGGTGGAATTTTAAAATACATACTTTATAATATTCACAGTGAATCATTCTGAGCTACTCAGTTTTCAGTTACTCTTCCAGATTATTGGCAGAAGTTCATGCTGTGTCTAATGCCATAACAAGTGATTACAGTTAGTTCTTAACCGTCTAAAGTGTATTACATTAACTGGGTGAAAACTTAACGTGAGCAAGAAGACTTACATGACAGAGTAAAAGCAGTAACTCCGGAGTTGTTCTGCTAGTTAGGAATTTTTTAGTAAACATTAGTTTTTTACTTTCTTGAGTCTTCCTGCAAAACATTTGAGGCTGGATATGATTTTTCCCACATACTTTTTTTGTTAGAGGCTTATTGTTTTTTTTTTCCCTGTAAGGCTCTGGTTTAAAGAAAAAAAATACGTATTTTTTTAATTGCTTTGGTTCCAAATCCACAGATAGACTTCAGGCTTGGCTGGACTTTCTGTTCTTCACTTTTGGTTCTTGATACGAAAGGAGAAGACATAGAGGGGGAAACAGTGAAGTAGCTTTTTTTTTTGTGTAAGACTAACCTTGGGAGAGGTACAAGGAGCTTGCAATTAGAGATTTTTGTCATCCCTTTCATCTAACTGTGTTTTGAGTATACTGTCAGTTTCAGGAAGAGCTAAGTGCTGTAGCTGTACCCACAGAGTTGTCCCAAGGGAGGACAGAAGCCAAGAGACACAAACTTTAAGGCAGTGACTTAAAAATGGCTGTACTGGATGATGATTTGGGGTTTAAAACTGACTAAAGCAGAGTTATGTTATTTCAGGAAGTTGCTTGCCATCATAGTGATAGGCAGGGGTTGAGTTACGCTGGGTTACTGTGCTCATGTCAGCTTGGGGAAAAGAGAGTGGAAGATGCTTAAGAAACTCTGTAAATTCCAGGGTAATTAAGTACTGTCTTACAATTAACATTGACATTCCCAGGTTTGGAGCAAGTCGTGGAGGTCCTCTTCCTCCAAAGAAGTTTGGTAATCCGGGGGAACGTTTACGGAAGAAAAAATGGGATTTAAGTGAGCTGCCCAAGTTTGAGAAGAATTTTTATGTGGAACATCCGGAAGTGGCCAGGCTTACTCCGGTAGGTTTTCACAGCCTGTCTGTTCCATTTTGCCTACAACAGAAAATGTCTCGAGTGGAAAAACTTGGAAGCCTGAGGAAGTGTGTAATAGAATGGTCTCTTTCTTAAGCTATTTTGGTACGTATAAACTCCACAGGATGCTGTTTCTAGTTGCATTCAGTAACTTTGCATTAAGTAAAGGTGGCGTTTCTGCTGTTATCTGATTTCTATGAAAATATTTTACATTTGGTCTTTTGTAATTTATCATTGTAATGCGTGTCTGGTCTAGCTATTTGTCAGTGTAGATAAGACTTGGAGAATTTCAGAGTTGTAGTACTGGGAAGGCCCTGAAGGAACCTAAACTAGTAAATTAAGAGTTGCAGAAATGAATGAAAAAGGTTCAAAAGTAATATTTTGTCATCATAATAATTGAGGCTGAAAGAGGCCATGGGAGATCTCTGTTCTAACTCTCTTCTCAGAGCAGGGCTAATTACAAAACCAGAGCAGGTTGCTTAGTACTTTGTCATTTTGAGTTTGAATATCCCCAGGGATGGGGAATTTGTTATATCCTCCCTGGGTGGTTGTCCCGTGGCTTAATGTTTCTCATGGTTTTTCACTCCCCCCAAAAAAGAGATTTGCAGTATTTTCTCTATAGTGACCTATTGGGTAGTTGAAAGTTGGAGTTGAATTGCCTTGTTAGTCCTCTTTTCCCCAAGCTAAATCAACCCAGCGCTCCGTTTTTCATCATACAGTCTGTGCTCCAGCCTCTGTCTTTCTCCCCGTAATTGGACGTGCCCTGGTAAAACAATGTCCTTCTTATATTGGGGGCTCAAAACTAGATACACTACCTTGTGTTTACTCTGTAGATATGGTAATCCCCCCCTTCCTACTCGAGTCTAGTCCTTTTTTCCCCTGTTTGATGTCTTTGGTATTTAGAAATTAAGAGATTTCATCCTTAACATGAGGACACAAACAAGTGTTCTTATCCAGTTTCATAGTCTTAGAAGCCTTTACATGAAGTATTCATGAGATACAGATGTGGCATGAAGGAATTGAAGGAGACACTGGCTTTTTAAAAGTAAACAGCTGGAACTACTGAACCACAGTCAGCATTCGCTGCTGTAGCTGTCTTTGCCTTGGCAGACTCAGAGGGTTTTCATGTTTTTTCCCAAAAGTTGTTTTCTTTTTTACGATTTCATTCAAGCTCAGGAGATTCTGACAATTTATTGCGTTGGATAAAGTGTTTGTTTGGTGGTTGATGTGTATCTTTCTGTTGATATTTAATGAGCGTTAGAATAAGGTCATGAATTGTGGAAGCATGTTGCAAAGTCCAGTTGGACTTGCAAGGCAGGCTAGACAAAGATGAAACACTACTTCTGAGCCTAAAATTACGCTTTTGTGGATACGCATTTCAGAAATGTTTTAAGTAGT
Organism: Psilopsiagon aymara; assembly: GCA_024733675.1. Classification (NCBI taxonomy): domain Eukaryota; kingdom Metazoa; phylum Chordata; class Aves; order Psittaciformes; family Psittacidae; genus Psilopsiagon; species Psilopsiagon aymara. Next base: position 23,643 of record JANRGW010036558.1, on the reverse strand, counting down.
TCCATTATTATAAAAGCTTGGGAGGTCTTAGGGTATCATTATTATGTTGCCTGAGCTCTTTTTCATAAAGGAAAGAAGGGCTGGTTCGGAAAAGATTCCAAGCAACATTGCTGAGTTGCAAGTTGACCAGCAAGGGCTCTGTGTTTAACCACCTCTGCAGTGTCTTAATTGAAGGAGAGGACTGCCCTGCCTTCAGCTTGGGCAGAGTGTATTAGGGCCGACTAATTTGTTTGGTTATTAGCCCTGTCACATGAAACATGTTTCTTATTAGAAATAGAGGATCAGATAACTTTTGAAGATTTTTGTCATTTCTGGCTTCTGGAAAAAAAGACTTTTAATTCCTACAAATACTATATTAATACGCTTTTCATTAAAAAGGGCTGATTGGAAGGAGAGACACTAGTCTTTTTAGGCTACATAGAGAGCTTGTACCTTTGAATATTGGGGAAGCTGTGTGATAGCTCAGTCTTAAAAGCAAAATTTTCAGGAAAGCTGTCATCTTAGATCTCTGCTTCAACTGGGTTCTCTAGCAAAGCTGTTACCCAGAGGTGTGAAGTCCGTTAGTGGTTAGAAACATGCATTTTAAGTTCCTGCTGACATTCGGCATTTATATTTGTTTTGTGTTTTTTATTTCCCACATAAATAGTATGAAGTTGAAGAATTGCGCAGAAAGAAAGAGATAACAATCCGAGGGATGGAAGGCTGCCCCAAGCCTGTGTTTGCCTTCCACCAGTGTAGCTTTCCACGTAAGTATTTTGCCATTCTTTAAGATCACAAGGATTACTGGGAAGCTGTAACAGGCCTACTCTTGTTTTCTTAAATGTCTTCTGAAGCTTCACTTTTTCTTTTAAGAATTTTTTTCTTTTCTTAAATTCTTAGAGTATGTGATGGATGCTTTGATGGACCAGAATTTCACAGAACCCACTCCGATTCAGTGCCAAGGCTTTCCACTAGCCCTCAGTGGTCGTGATATGGTGGGCATTGCGCAGACTGGCTCTGGGAAGACACTGGCAGTATGTATTCTTCCCTTTTACTTACTTAGCTTCTTAATTGCTTTACAGAAACTACCCTTTGCTACTTGTTAGTAGTAGGGCTTTTCAGTATTACAGGTATCAAGTGAGATGATGACGTGTTTTTAAAGCTTGTTTTAGGGTGTCATGGTTGGGACTTCATTCTCAACTCAGCTGGTATGTCTTATTCACAGGCAAATACTTTGTCTTTCTTTTGGGATGCTTAGTCACTTCCCTTTGGTCTAGGCTTACACTGTGGTTTAAAAAACAGTACATGCTGCTATGCAAGTTAAAAGAAATGGTTTGAGTCTTCGAGGTATACATTAATTTTGTTTGCAGTGATTAGGAAGGAATTTTATTCATGAAAAGCTAGAGCTCAGTTCTGCTAACTTAGACTCCAGATTTAAATGAGCCTTCCTGTTAGAGGTACTGAGCAGCTATATTTTGTGCTCATACTAAAGCAGATACAGTTGCTCAGCAGCTCTGAAAATCTTCCGTTCTGTCAGATAAATGCAAGTATTCATTTTTGCCGAAGCATTTTTATATAGCCAAGGATTCTTGCAATGTCTCACATTAGGTGTTAGTTTCTTGAAAGAATGTTAGGCTAAAGGGGCTCTGCTGTAATCCACTTGTCATAGCAGGAGGTTGTTGGCATTGAATATTGAATTCCTGTGTCTTGACTTGAAATTCTTCTGTTTTAGTACTTGTTGCCTGCAATTGTTCACATCAACCACCAGCCATATTTGGAGAGAGGGGATGGCCCAATTGTAAGTGTTTGTTGATTCTCTTCCTTCTTGTGCGTATGGCATGGCGTTGTTAATGTGTACTTTAATTGGTACATCAGAACAGGAAGTAGAGAAATGTTTACTACCACAATGTGAACATCCCACTCAGTTGAGATTCTGTGCATTTGCTGACATAGTCTAAAGATATTTAAATGTTTTAGATAATAAAGACCATATGGTCCAACTTTGCTTATGCTATCTGTGCGGAGCCCTTAAGTTAGGGATGTATATGCAGCTTGGTTATCCTGAATTGATTCTGGGTCTGTTCAGCCTGGAGAAGACGAGCTGCATGGAGAACTTGGAGCAGCCTTCCAGTAGCTGAAGGGGGCCTACGAAGATGCTGGAGAGGAACTCTTCATCAGGGACTGTAGCAATAAGACAAGGGGCAGTAGGTTCAAACTCAAATGGGTGGGATTTAGATTAGAAACGAGGAAGAAATTCTTTATAATGAGAGTGGTGAAGGCTGCCAGTGGAGCTGTGGCTGCCCCATCCCTGGCAGTGTTCAAGGCCAGGTTGGACAGAGACTTGAACAACCAGATCTACTGTGAGGCATCCTTGCCCATGGCAGGGGTGTTGGAACTAGGTGTATCTTAAGGACCTTGCCAATCCTAAACATTCTATGATTCTGATTCTTTTTGCAGTGTCTGGTTCTAGCACCTACTAGAGAGTTGGCCCAGCAAGTACAGCAGGTGGCTGATGATTATGGCAAATGTTCAAGGCTGAAGAGTACCTGCATATATGGAGGAGCACCCAAAGGTCCCCAGATCAGGGATCTAGAAAGAGGTAATTTTAAAATGGGTATTCGCAGTTTCTGGAGGAGGGAGTATTGTAAAATCTCTCTAAAATCACCTTCTTAAAACCTTTTGTGTGTGAATGAATCTCCAGTTGCAGTGATGCTACATGATGTAGTTCTCGTCTTTGTGACTTTCTTGAATGTTAGATGTCATTTTTATTTTCTCTTTGAACTTGTGAAGGTCACCGAGACATCAGAAGGGGGAAAAGAAAACTGAGCAGAAAGATAACGTGTGTTATTTTGAGGAAATGCAGTAGCAGCAGGACTGTGTTCAGATCAATATGGAAAACACCCCCAGCTGTGATCTTTGGGGTATTTAGTGAATTTACTTCGGAGGAGTACATCATTGACAGCAGAGATTGCAGTTTATTCAGTCTCCTTGCAGACCACTGCATTAGAAGTCTAATTCTTGTATGAGCTTTATAGAAACTGGAACTACACCCAGCTTTGTCAGCTCTGAGGGGTCCGGGTTGGCACAGAGATCTGCAAAAATACTCTGCTTCTCTAAGTGCAGTATCAAGAAAGCTGCTAGGGTTTTGCTCTTCCCCATCTCGCTGCTTCTCTAAACTTACCTTGTGTGGACATGTCAGTGACACTAAAGGACTTGCCTGTAAGATGGAAACCAGTCCCTGTTAAGGAGTGTATAAATTGCCGTACCCAATATTGGTTTATGACTATCTGAATTCTGTTTTTATGCTAACGTATACAGGCAGGATGGTTGTCTGTCACTATTGGTTCATAGTTGCTCAGTATTAAAGCCGAAAGGTGAAGGTAACTTGACCTGCATAGCAAGAGAAGCACTTCGTGTTTGATTAACATAGGGAATTTAGCTGGAGTTTGCTCTTTTTCTTGAGAGCTGTGCAGACTAAATAGTTCTGGATAGAGGTGGGTCAGGCTTGAGGAGAAGCTTATTGTTCTCTGATTTTTGGACAGCTCTTCACTGGTGTTTTCTGACAGTAACCTTTTCTGTGCTGCATTTATTATTCTAATGGCACTGTAACAGTAATTTCAGAATGAAAAAAAAAAAATTAAACTAGGGCTTTACTGAAATGACTCAGTCTTGGGTAGGAATGAGGGTGGTGCTTTTTTTTTTCTCCTTAAACGATTTTGCTCTGGAAGGTGATTCATTCTGACTAAAAATACTGATTGACATTCAAGTGAAGAGCCTTACTCTTTCTCCTTATTCTGTTTTGAAGGTGTGGAGATCTGCATTGCTACACCAGGTCGCTTGATTGACTTCCTCGAAGCAGGAAAGACCAACCTTCGTCGGTGTACGTACCTGGTGCTGGATGAAGCAGACAGAATGTTGGACATGGGATTTGAACCCCAGATTCGTAAAATTGTTGACCAGATAAGGGTGTGTGAACCTTGTAAAAGGACGGATCCTCTGGTTTTCCATTCAAGGTTCAGTACCTTAAATCCTTAAATGAATCTGTATTCCCTTTCTCGTAGCCTGACAGACAGACCCTGATGTGGAGTGCGACCTGGCCAAAAGAAGTGCGCCAGCTTGCTGAGGACTTCCTGCAGGACTATGTTCAGATCAATGTGGGAAACTTGGAGCTGAGTGCCAACCACAATATCCTGCAGATAGTGGATGTATGCATGGAAAGCGAGAAAGACCATAAGTAAGCTGATTTTCCTGCTGTTTCACTTGGGTTCTTTGGCTGGACATGAAGAGCCGACACTATTTTATGAGCCAAATACGAATTCTGAATAGTGAGGTTATTTGTAGTATTATTTAACCTTGGACTGTTACAAAATAAGTCAGTCCTGTAATAAACTAATCTTCTGTGTATGTTCTAACCACACCATTTTACAACATTCCTATGAAGAATCCTAGAATGGTTAGGGTTGGAAAGGACCTTAAGATCATCTAGTTCCTGCACCCCTGCCATGGGCAGGGATGCCTCACCCTAGACCTTGTCGCTCAAGGCTCTGTCCAGCCTGGCGTTGAACACTGCCAGGGATGGAGCATTTTACTACTTCTTTGAGCAGCCTGTTCCCGTGGCTCACCACCTTCACAATCAAGAATATTAGGTGTAAGTGATACCTACTTATTTTTGGGGATGTGTGTTGCGTATGTATACAAGGGGGTGCTCCTATATTCTTCTATATGTGGATATACATCTTGGCTTTCATGTCTATTTTAGACTGATACAACTGATGGAAGAAATCATGGCAGAGAAAGAAAACAAGACTATCATCTTTGTGGAGACAAAGAGGCGATGTGATGATCTCACTCGAAGGATGCGCAGAGATGGGTGATTAGCTTTTCCCCTTCTTGCCCTTCTTTTTTGTGAAAAATAGAAACTGTGATCAAAAGCTGTAAGGTTTAAATGTTCATGATGCTGTTTTGGGGAACTTGTTCTTTCTTTTCCTGGCTGAGTTAGATTTGGTTTCTCAGAAGCTTTCAGTCCATCAGAGTGTTGGTGCAGGATTAATGCAAGAGAGCATTTGTAAGCTGTGCAGCTTTTAGTATATCAGTATTCTGATACACTGATTGGGTCTTTATCAATACAGCAAATGTAATTTGACATAGGTGGTTGTGTATGTAGGTAATGGGATTAATGTGCAAGAAACAAACCACTGTATGTGCTGGGTAGATACAGGCCAGAGTAGGAGGACAGAGATAACATATTTCTCGAGTCTTTTTTTTTTTGCCTTTTTATCGAAATGCCAATAAATCTTCCTGTTGTCTTTAATGTATGTACTTTCTATCTATACTAATGTGCATCTCTGTTCTGCAGTTGGCCAGCTATGTGTATCCATGGAGACAAGAGTCAGCCAGAAAGAGATTGGGTGCTTAATGGTGAGTCCATCACTGAGGGGAGAACAGCTTAGGCCACTGTACTTAATTTACTGAGACATGATTTCTCTGGTCATCTGTTGGTGTTTTGTCCATAGCAAATAGATACATATCAAAAGAACTTCCTTTACCTTTGTACTGTTAATTTCAGTACTTGCATTTGCTTTTTTTTTTCCCTTGACAAAAACACAGTGGAAGAATTACATAACCCACAGAGCTGGATTTTGAGGAATAGTTGACGCTCTCTATCCTGACTTGCTGGGCTTTCTGACATTGACCTGTCTTACCCAGAGTCTGCAAAAAGAGCATTTAGTGTATATCAAGTGCAGGTTACTTGGGTCGTTTTGAAGAAAGTTACTTCATAGCATACTTTGTTTTACAGAGTTTCGTTCTGGAAAGGCTCCTATCCTCATTGCTACCGACGTTGCATCTCGTGGGCTAGGTTTGTACACATAGACCACTCTTGCCTTCTGCTGAGTATTTTTCTTCTTTGGACTGAAATATGCTTTCTTAAAGAAAAAAAAAATTCAAAGCGTGATTTTCCCCCACATGTGAAATACGTTTTTTAACATTAATCTTTTTTTTGTCTTTCATATTCAAAGTCTCTTCCTGCTCCTAATGAACAGGCTTTGGTCTGCAGCAAGGCCTAGGCATGACCAATCGATCGCCAAGAGGGAGAAGAGACGTCCAATTATGCAACCCAACCCTTCCACTACACTCCTTTCCCGAATCCAGCTTTTGTTGCTGGATGATAGGGATGGATTGCTCTCAGTTCAGATCGTGTCAGATAAAGTCCCAAGTAGGAAGCTGTGGGAGAGCATTTCAAGAGCCAGTAGCTAATATTCTCCCCATATGACACACCACAGATTTGAGCATACCAGCCCCAGTGTACATGCATGTTTACCCCACAGATGCATCCACATCTGAGAAAGCACTGCTCCAGATCTTTGACACGTAACCTTCCCTCCTCTGTGTTCCTTCTAGGCAGGACCACTGAGATTATACGTGGCCTTTAAACATCATGTTACCCAGATGTGTAACTGAATCAAAATTGCACAGCTTTATTTTGGTGGTACGAAAATGATCTGTCTGGATGCATCAGTTGTGCCCCCATTTTTAATAAGCATATTTGTATTGTGAAATGCTGTGTGCTAAACACAGTCCTTGTGCATCTGCCCACTCTAGGAGGGTGATGTCTCAAGTGCTCAGAGTTTAATAACAGACATTGAATACCCTCCCTGAGTTTGGTAGCAGATAAACTATTTGTGGGTCAGTGTCTCACTGTGATAAGTTTTAGACAAAATTACTGCATATCAGTGCAGATAAGCTCAGAGAAATCTCTAGCTTGTTAAAAAAATCTCAGCTGTCTGCACTCTCTGTTTGTCATGTGCTGAAAGGGTGGCTGTGCTGTGCATCGTATGGTCACTTTAATACAGGCAGACCATGACTAGACTTGGCAGCCTTTGTTCACGTGACCTTCACCCCTCCTTCCCCTCCCCCTCAAAAATTGTCCAACACTTCCTCAGAGAAGCGATTCTATGGACTTCAGTCTCTGCCCTCTAGGGTCATGTCTGGACCTGTGCAGTTAGAACTTGGGCCTGTTGGGAGAAGGGACTGAGGCCTGAAACCACTTTATATGAAAGAGAGCTGCTTTCTCTAGCAGCGTTTTTTAAACAGGCTTGCTGTGTGCTGGTAGCTTCTTTGTGCATCTTGCCTAGACATTTAAAACAGCCTCCTCCCCCTCAAAAAAAAACAAACCACTCCCCACAAAACTACTCAATTGGATAACACTTCGGAAAACGGTCTTCCCACTTCCCATTCTTCACTTCACTTGAGCTGAGGGGGAAAGGTACCAGAGTCTGTTTCTTGTTACTGAACAACATCTCAGCTTGTTTTGGGGCCCTGAGTTTGCTGCTGCTTAAAATTTAAGTCCCTTAACTGGCAAACTTCTGGACGACTTCCTCCAAGATCCTGGAAAGTGAAGGCTTCTACCTAAATAACATAAAACAGGGGCGCGCGCCTTTTGGCTGAGTCACCAGGGCTTTCCCTCTTCCTAATGGAACATTGATTTCAAAAAAGCTTCTTCCAGGTAAGTTCTGAGTCCCATAATGACTGCTTTGTGATAATTCCCTGGAGTGAGGTCCTCTCTCTGCACTGATTTATTTTTTATTTTTTGCTTTATTTTTTTGTTCAGTTTATTAAACTAAAAACACTGAATTTGTTTTGTTTTGTTTTCTTTAACAGAAGCTTTGATATCAGCTGCAGGTCATTCTCAGTGCAGGGGTGGGGGCACATCTACATTGATGGTCTGAACAGCTCTCTAGACTAGCATGTTTGCTAGTTTATGTCTCTCCTGATTAATGGTTGGAGACTGTGCCACAGGGTACTCTGATGGTCTGACAAAGGGAATGTTTCCCAGGTAGCTGTCAAAAATGGATTGACAGTTGCAATTCTTGATCCTGCTACTTTATCTTCTAAAGGCGCAGGAAGATTGCAAGTGTGCGCAGACACCTTGGAGCATGCTAGACTGGAGAAGCCAAGTTTTGTACTTGCTCTGGTGTTTTCTTCAGCGAGCTACGTGCTCTACTAGGACCACTTTCTAATCTGGAAAGCACCCTTGCATTTTCCTCTTCCTGCCTTCCCATTCTTCCCACTCCTCCCCAGTCAAGTCAGTTCCGTCTGCCTTGATCACTACAATTACCTGTGCTTTCTGCCGGGAAAGCATGTCCTTGTGGTAATCCATATCTCTGTGGTAATTCAAGTCACTTGGCTACTGGTGGATGTGCAAAATGGGACTGACTGAGGATCATGTAGCCTGCAGCTTGTCAGACTAGTTCCACCCTGGCTGTGAATATGCAATCTGTCATATGTACTCCTCTCTTTACTTCACTGTTCCTTATAAAAAACCCCTATTGCAACAAGGACCCTAGCTGGAGACTCGCGCAGCCCCCTGTGAAACCTGCCTTCTCACTCCCTTTTTTTGGTGTGATTCAGGACTTTGGAGTCAGCAAAGACTGAGGAGCCCCCCCCTTTGCTGTAATAAGAAACAGACATCAAGTCCCCCTCTTTGTCACTACAACCCTCTTGTTTTTATTTTTCCCACAACCCCTTTGAAATTGATGCAGTCTGGGCAATAGATGCAGTCTGACCCTTTGGATGTAATTTTTGTATCTTCATTTTTTTGACAATTGCCCCCAAGAACCCCGAATAGGGGACAAAAAGCGTTGGAGGACCTGAAACTTTTACCTGAAGCCAGGTTCTCCGGCGCTTCACAACCAAATGGGGCTACAGAGAAGCGTCTAAGCCAGTTCACAGAGCGAGCGTGTGTGGGGACTTCTCGCTGCCATGGACCCTTGATGCATGCTCCCCGCGCTCCAGTGGTCCCGTGTCAGAGGGCGGAGTTTTCGAAAGGAGGCCGCCAAAAATAAAAGGCAAAGAGACGGGATCGGCTGCAGCGGTTTCCCACAGGAGGAGGGAGTGTGCATCGGTCTGGTAACAAACAGAGAATGTTTCTCTCTTTAAAACAAAACACAAAACCAAAAAAGAAAGGAAATCACAAAAATCTGTGTTTTATCTTGGATATTTTCAGAATATTCTTCTTAAAATGCAGATTTTAAATCTTTTTTTATGAGCTGTTAGGGTACTTACTGTAATACCATGCTTGTAAAAAAACCATTGTAAGAGTAAATAGGTGCTTTTGGTACTTTAGGTGCTTCCACTGGAGTGTTGCACTAACATTTACTCTGTTCCTGTCCCATAAGTTTTCAAAGTCTCTTCCCATAAGGCACACAGTTCTCATCTTCTAAATTTTAATAATACTGTGCAGACAGAGCAATTTGGATAATTTAATTTCCTGCTTCCCTCTGATGCTGAAAGACGGGAATTGCGAACAACTAACGATTGTCCAGGTCACAGAATCTTGCCAGAACTGGGTGGAACAGCACGGTAAAACGTTAGTGCAACGCATTCTGGTGATAACGACAAAGCTGAGTTAAGATATTGTAGGTCTGAATAATTTGTAATGAGTTGGATGAATACTACTAATGTAAGTGGAGTATCTTAAGCTTTAGGCAAGGGAAAGTAGTCACCGTGTTTTATTAGGACTGTAAAAGTAAATATTTTTAAGATTGCCTTTTATTTCATGTTACTGAGTGGAAGGTAAGTGATCTCGTTACTGTTATTGTTAGACTTCTCCCAACAGAGTAAAAGCTTTACCATGGCAGTTCTGCCCTTCCTCCACCCCAGTTTGCTCTGTCTGATGGTGGCATTTTCACTTTCCAGATTGCATTTTTAAAAATGGTAATAAAAAACCAGTACAGAATTCAGTTGGCTTATTCACAGACACTGGTGTCTTGGACACGGGAAGCTAGAGAAATGCATTCCGGGGAGGATAAATTTAAGTCTTCTACTCTTTTGGGATGAGTCTGTCTTGTATTTACTCCATGCAATTACTAACTTCATATTTTTTTTTCTTATTACTGTCACCTGCATTCGTGCTCCCCACCTTTCGTTGGCACGTCCTCTCTTCTTCTCCCCTTTCCTCAACCCTACCCCTTCACTGTGCTTCGCACATGGGTGCTTCACAAGACGTGGAAGATGTTAAATTTGTGATAAACTACGACTATCCGAACAGCTCTGAAGATTACGTGCACCGTATTGGCCGTACCGCACGTAGTACCAACAAAGGTACTGCCTACACCTTCTTCACACCAGGAAACCTGAAACAAGCCAGGGAGCTTATCAAAGTTTTGGAAGAAGCCAATCAAGCCATCAATCCAAAACTCATGCAGCTTGTGGACCACCGAGGAGGAGGAGGTGGTGGAGGTAAAGGCACATGGTAAAAGGGCTACACAGGGAATAGGTTCCCTATTTTGAGGGAGGGAAGGTTAAAAGAGGGTAGGGAAGTAGGAAGTGCAAGTCTAAGGTACCAGACAGTGATAGAGTCACAAAATCAGCTAGGTTGGAAAAGACCTTTTAAGATCATCAGATCCAACCTTCACCCAAGGACTGCCAAGTCCATCACTAAGCCATGTCACTGCGGGCCTCATCTGCACGGCTTCTGAGCACTTCCAGAGATGGTGATTCCACCATTTACGTGAGAAGCCTAATAAAGCGGATTTGTACCCAAGGTTTTAGCATGTTTTGTAGGTGTAGTTTTACCTTTCAGCAGAGAGGTACTCCACTGTTTTACTATAGCTGTCAACATTCTTTTTTTCTCTGGATAAGATCCTCACAGAGCTAATTTTGCTTGAATTAATGAATTCCTGCAGCTCTTATCTAAGCACAGGCAACAAGATGTGTGTGCAGACGCGCAAAATAGAAATAAGTAAAGGGATACACTGACTTTGCCTTCAGGGACTATTTTTCTTTCCATTCCTTGAAGGAGTAAGTTTCCTTATATTTCCAAATTACTTGGGAATTTCTTTTGTTTCCTTGTCTCCAAGCACGTGCATTAAGAGCCCTTTTTGAACTTCATATTTGTGCCTTGAGCAAAGTGAAGAGGTGTATTATGCACAGCTGTGCAGGGAAGTTAGTCAGTCAAAAGGAATTGCTCCTTGGTGGCTAAATTGTGGCTGCAGAAGGGGGAGAAAGGGTGGCATAGTTGTACCAGAGTTCGTTGTTTAAGCCTTGTTCACGGTACTAAATCTTAATGTATCCATCGCCAGGAGGTCGTTCTCGTTACCGAACGAGCAGTTCAGTAAACAACCCTAACCTGATGTACCAGGAAGAGTGTGACAGGAGGCTCCGGGGAGTGAAAGAGGGCCGGAGAGACTCAGGTGGCTTCAGAGATCGTGAGCGTGGTGAGAGTTATGCCAACGGAGCCAACAAGACCTATGGCAGTGCCTATGGGAGCCCAAATTCCGCTTTTGGGGCAGCACAGAGCCAGTATGGTTACACTCAAGGGAGCTATGGAGCAGCTGCCTATGGCACGAGTGGCTATGGCACTGCAGAGTACAGTGCTAGTGGCTATGGTGCCAGCACCACAGCTGCCACCGCTGGGAGAACCTCACAGAGCACTACCCAACAGCAGTATGCAGGGATGGTGGGGCGCTCGGGCCAGCAGCCACAGCCGCTCATGTCACAACAGTTTCCGCAGCCCCCTGCCACTAACGTGATGGGCTATATGGGACAGACTGCCACCTACCAGTACCCCCCCCCTCCACCTCCTCCACCCCCCTCCCGCAAATGAGACCACTCACCACTGGGGACCAGTGTAGATCTTTTGCATTTAAAGGACCCTTTTCTTTCTCTTCTTTCCCATTGTGATGTCTCTCTCATGCAGGTTAGACTTAGAATTCACCGTTCACATCCCCTTGAGCCCATCAGAAATAGCCCCCAGTCCACATTACTGACCCTGCCCTCCTTTTTTTTCTTTCTTTTTTTTTTGTTTTGTTTTGTTTTGGGTTTTGGTTTTTTTTTTTTGTTTTTTTTTTTTTTTTTAATAGATATATATAGCTGACTGGAAAATTTATTATTTTTTGTCTTGCATGTCGAGGAAATTGGAAGTTTTATTTTCTCTAAAAGAAATGGGTATAAGGCAGATAGGTGCCAGCTCCATCATCTTGGTGTCTTAAGGTTTGTGTGGAAACTTTCTTTTGAGGGGAAGAAGTTGCTATTCCATAACACATTCACTTAAATTCAGGAAATATCAAAAGGGTGATAGGGAACTTTGGGAAGCCAAAAAGCACTTGATTTAAAATGATAAATGCAAGGAAGCAATGCCCACTTCTCCTAATCTTACCTTTTTTTTTTAATAGCTCACTATTACTGCTTGTAATCTGCTGTAGGTGACTTTCTATAGGAAAACTCTGCCCATTTGTCTGTGCTGGGAGGTGTTCAGAGTGACGCCCCTGGTACATTGCTGGAGTTTTCTACAGCTCCGGAAGCAGTGGCCCCATCTTCTGGTACCTGTAGCAGCCTGCAGTAGGGAAGCTGGGATTAAAACCCCCATGCCAGAAACCAAACCTCTCTTCAATTCAGTACCTGAAAGCCACACAGTTGCTGTAGGTACCACAAGGTATGTTAGCCAAAGAAGTTCTTTCCCTATAATTGTTAAATTGCAGCATGGAAAATGCGTAGAGCTTTGGTTGTCCTCAAATTGGTTTCTGCTATCAGATTCTTGTTACTGGGTTTATGGAGAGAAGTCTGATCTGAGAGCCCAGAAACTAAACAGAACTGAGATGATAAATGGCATTTCTTGTTTGCCCGTCCTTCACGAACAAACGTACCTCGGGGAATGTTACGAATGCTGCTGCGCCAGATAAAATGTGACAGAGTTTTCCACACTTAAATTTTAGAGGTTTGCATAGAGTGGGCTGGGAGTGGGGGGGCAAGGGGAGGAAGGGAGGAGGAGGAGATTGCCTGGGAATCTCCTTTTCATGAGGTAAGCGGTGAGCTGGTTAGTGCATCTTGGTTCTAAAGCTTGATTTCTTTTGTACCTTGCTCTGACTATTGCTTTTTCTGGCTTTTGAGTGCATTTCCCCGCTCCATTGGTCCCTTTGGGCTGAGCTGTCGCAGGTAGGTAGCATTTTAGAGAATGTTAGAGAAGAGTGAAATTTTAGTAAATACGTAAATAAAACTTGTTTATTTTACAGGCTAAGGTGGGTGTGAGGGGGTTTCCCCTTTAGTAAAGCATATTGTTGACTTGTTATTTCTAATACCAGACGGTTCAGAGACAGTAGATGATAACAGGAGTTGGCTGCTCTTGATCTGATAATACGACAAAAGAATGGATACATCTTCTGCTTTGTGAGGCATAATCTTTGCATTAAGAGAGTGCAGAGGTTTTGGTTTTTTTCTCTTGGTGTTCTTGTGTATGTATGAACAAGGCAGCCCACTCCTGTAGTAGAGTGGAACTTCTTGTAGCCCAGGAAGAGACCTTACTTATACAGAACCGATTTCTTTTTTAATTTAATTTCTTCCCAGAGTAAACTTTTGGGGGATGAATGCGCTTTTTTTTTTTATTTGTTTTGTGCAGTACACAGGTAGGTTGTTGACACAGAAGGAAAAGAGAGAGATCTTCCAGACCCTTGATTCCCATTTTCTAATTCCAGTGTTTGGGCAGGAAGTTTCTTTGCTTGTGTTAAGTGAAAGCCAGAAACATTTAGTTTATCCAGGCGTGACTGATTTGTCTTTGGCCTCCCTCACAAGCAAATGTAGAGGTTTGGGGGGTTTTGGTTTGGGTTTTGTGCTTCATTTTTTAAATCTGTGAGTTCAGTGCAGAAATGTGTTCAAGGGTTGGAGGAGTAGGACATCTCACTGACTGGCTTTAAAAAGGGGCTCTGGACCACCAAAGCTGCCTTATAGTCTGCTTTCACTTCTTTTGGGCGGACTTGTGCAGATGTAAACATCTATGCCAAGTCTTGCAGTGCTTCGTGGCCATCGGAGGTCAGCTGTTGTCCAGGTCTCAGTTCAATTCAGAGTGTTAACCAGACTGTTGAATGCTTAAACGCACCGTGGCATGTGCTGCCCCTGTCCCACCTGGTGCTCTCTGCTCTGTTCCATATACAGCTGGAGGGCCCTTGCTGATAAAAGCATTAGCATCTAGTATTGTTTCAGTCTGTTCGTTTTCAATCTGTAAAAGTTTGTGGGGGTGTCAAATGAGTTGGGTGTCTCCTCCCCCTCCCACTTCCTGAAGCAATTTACTGTTTGGACTTCTCTGAACAATTGGAAGGGTTAGTGGCGTTGTGTGGGATCAGCATCTTGTTTCACACACCTGCTGGTCTCTGAACACATTCCTGTTGTATTAACGAAGACTTGAATTGGGAGATTCATTGATCTGTGGTGTTCAGACACAGGATACTAAGAGCTATGTTACTATTCTTAGTTTGTAAATTGTCCTTTTGATACCATCTTGTTTTCTTTTGTAGGTATAAATAAAAACACTGTTGACAATAAATTGTGAACTTTGTCTTTATTTTTGGAGTATAAAGCCTTCTTTACCCCTGTTCTTCCCAGTTCTTAAAAGTCAAATTCAAGCAGTTGGAAACACCTCTTGGTAACCCACTGGATTTTAATCACCGTGGTCCCCATTTGTAGAACACAAGAACTGTCACTGAGAGAGAGTGAGTGAGTAGGGAGGATGTTTGAATACTTGGGGAATTGGAAGATCCATGTCATTCAAAGTGGATGTGTTTAGCCTGAATGTTACAGGACCTGAGCAGAATGAGGGTCAGGCAGAGTTAGCTCTCAGGAGGATGTTAGTCCTCGCAGAGTTAAAGTAACAGCTTGTAGTATTTGCTGTGTCAGATGTGGCCACGTGTGACATGTGCCAGTGGCCTTTGTATACATTATCAGACTTAATAGTACCATGTTCCCTTTTCCGTATGTGCTTGGTAAAGGACTGAAGGACTAAAGGTCGCAACAGCTCCCCTCTACTCCATGTGCTGACTCAGGGTGAAGGTAGGGGTGTGTTTTTTGGAGGTAGATGCTGGGAAGAGCCAGGAGAGAATAATTTGCACTACTTCAGTGTTGGCCAGCACAAATTCTTAGCACCAAATTCAAGTAAGAAGAAACTAGAAGTAGAGGGGAAAAGTTTTGTATGGATGAAAAGCACATCAGCTTTTCAGGCTTTGTTGTCTTCCTAGCGCTGGGTTGAAACTCAGCTGAGCTCAATTGGTCAAAAAGAGCCAGCGAAGGAAAGCTGTGATCTTGACAGCTTCATCTCCAGGTTTTCTTGTGTTGTCCATGGAAGTGTTTTCAAACAGGCATGGGAAGACTTAGCTTCTTTCCCTTTAGGACTGTGCAAAGAGAAAGAGAAGGTAATGGAGGGACTCAGGAAAATCAACTGATTTGTTTCAGTAGTATTTTTTTTACTTGCTGTTTAGTGTTAGGTAGTGGGTTGACAGGTTTGCAAACAGCAGTGAGATTGTGGCTCTCAATTAACCTTGGGCACCTTCCGTGCCCTGCTGTGGGCCAGGAGGATTTGGGTAGTGCAACTGTCCTCAGTCATGGCTCTATGCTAACAGCTCCAGAGAATCCTGTTCGTTGTGGAAGGAGCATCTTGGAGAATTTAGTGAGAAGGGTAAAAATAGGGAATCCTTCAAATGGGAGAATCTGCAATCTGAGGTAGGAGATGCACACTGCAAATTTGCTTCTAAGGTGGGAAATTCACAACCTATTTGTTAAAGAAAAAGCTTTCCTCTTCCATGATTACTCCCTCTCATGCCCCTTGATTTCCTGATATTTTTCTTGAGGAGTATGGAGTCTACTGTTCTATCCCCAGTGCTTCCCTCTCCTTTTAATGGAGAATAGGTCTGAATAAGTGGTCTGCGGCTGGACCCCACCCTGAGCTTGCCCCATCTGTCTGAGCTGGAAATTGGGATGGGAGAGAGGCCTTTTGGAAATACCAGGGCTTGTAGGCCTGGGTGAGGTGGATGCAGAAGTGGCTGTGGGCTGCATGGTGGGCAGCCTCACAGTCAGGCTGTTGGTGTGCTGGTGGTGTACCCCAGGAGTGGCACTGGAGCTAATACTGCTCAAGGGCGTCTTTGCATGCCAGAGGAAAGGGCAGAGTACACCCTCAGTGATCTGCTGGTGGTGCCCAGTGGAGAGGAGTGGCTGAGGCACCAGGTGGGGTCAGAAGAACTCAGCCTGGCTGGAGAATTGGGCTGGGGGGGAACCTCGTGAAGGTCGACAAAGGGAAATGCTGTGTCCTGCCCCTGGAGTGGGATAACCCCTGTGCTTCAGTAGCACATGATAGAGCTGTCCAGCTGGAAAGCGACTTGGCAGAAAAGGCATTGGGTGTGCTGGTGGACACCAGGTGGAACACGAGCCACTGATGGAGCAGAGAATGCAAACAGTCTCCCGAGCTGCATCCCTGGCAGGTCAGGGAAGGTGATCATTCCTCTGTCCTCAGCCATGGTGAGGCCCCACCTGGAGCGATGGATCGAGCTCTGGGTTCCCAGAACAAGAGACATGGACATACTGGAACAAGTCCAGAAAGACCATGAGGGTGGTTAAGGGAGTAGAGCATCCAACATAAGAGCATGGGCTGAGGTTGCTGAGCCTGAAGAAGGCTGAGGGGGATCTTATATGAATAACTGCCTTGATGGAAGGAGTAAAGGAGATCCAGACTTTGCTTAGTGGCACCCATTGACAGGGCAAAGGGCAATGGGACCTTGAACAACCTGCTGTGAGCAGTAGGGTGGATGAGATGATCCCCCCCATCGCTCCCTGCCTCAGCCGTTGTGTGAAGTACAAGCGTTTGGGAGCTGAAGGCTTTCTCAGAATATCTTTCAGATCTTTGCGTTAAACAGAAAGGAGCTCGTTCAGTTTTGAAAACAAGATAAAGACAAGTCACATTCTATAAAAATCCCTTTGCGATGCTTGGGTATAGGCTGTGAAGCCTTTTTAAACACATTTATATAACACACCTTTGCTTTTTTTTGGCAGCAGCGCTGCCCTTTTGTCTGAGCTCCTCAGTGCTAGAACTGTTTTGAAAAAGATGGGTTTTTTTACAAGAGTGTAAGAGAGATGCAACCTGCTATAATATTGCTGGGTTTCATAAACGACTGCAAAGCAGTTGCGTGTCTTCAGACACCTTTTCTCTCTCATGATCCAGGGCATTTGTGTAAAAGACAAAAAAAACCCCAATTCTCTTCCTGCTGTGATATCCCAGCGACAAATGTTTCTTTTTCTGCCTCCTGTATCATCTAAACCTTGCAGCTCTGTCACTAGCAATGTGAGACTAAAAGTCAGCAGTTGTTTTTCCCCCCTTTTTGTTCCACCACCCTCATCTACAAAGGATATGGATTTCGCACAAAATACAGGAGTGCGCTGGACGCATGAATTGAATGAAGCTAAAAGGGGAATTAGTTTAAAGATTAAACCCCCACAACTGACATGGAGCACCGTGATGACGGTTTTACAAAGTAGTTTTCTGGCTACAGAAATGTTCTAATGATAGAAGGAAGTCCTAATTTGCCAAGGCTGGCCACCTGCTCAGTGCTCCTGTTACCTCTGTCAGTAGGTATATTGCATGAGCTACCAAAGAGCCATCCCTCGATGGCCATCACTACTGCTTTTAGCAGACTACTTTGGGAATGTGAAGAAGGAAGGAAATGTTTGTTCTTTTGCCTTGATTTCATTGTATTCCATCGTCCTCAACAGAAAAGTGCTTTAAAGCAAAGTATAGCATGTTCCACCAGGCTGTTAGATGCCCTGGATGGCCTTTTAGCTCTGGCACGTAGCCATTTACCAAAGCACAGTGCTGAAGTGGAAGGAAGGGGCATCTGATTTTGGGAAACAGAATGGGAGGTCTTCTCCGTGCAGATGCCTGTCTTCCTACAGAGTCAGTTCTAGAGAATGTTATGTCTTTTCCATCAAAAGAAAAAGCAGGCTTAATAATATCTCCATATGTCTGCAGTTGCTTTCTCAGGTACATTGTCTGCCTACAGCTATTTTTTGATCTCACTCAAAGCTTTTCTTGCCTGATTCATAATCTCAAAATGAACGTAGAGTTCAATATGCCTCAATGGTGAATTTCTTAAGGTGGGGTTAAACCAGGCTTAGCTCTGTTTTCATTCCTGCTTTGTTTCACAGGCATGTCTAGAGCCTTGTGAGCAGAGATGCCCATTTGCATTCAACGGATAATTCATTGTTTTCTTGACTGGATTTTAGGTGGGAAATACGCATCACATGTACAGCAAAGAATAAAGTCATGTAAGGTTTAATGCAAAGCAAGCAGCAGCTCTGCTGTATGTTGCAAGAGTGTCAAATGAACGTTTCAGCTTTATACCAACCTATTTACCTACCTTTGGTAACGTAGAGATAGAAGAAGTCACAGTAGAAGATGGTTTGTACCACCCCGGAAACTACAGCGATCTGGTCATAGAAGTTCTCCGTGTAGTAGCGCCAGACCCAGTTGGCAATGTAGAGAGCCCGGTAGAGGCCCAGAAAGAAAAGGTAGTGTGTTGTGATGGTCTCTGCTTCCCCTGTCTTGCTGATCATGAAGAGTTGAGGAAGGATAGCCACGGACTCCAAGTAGATGGAGAAGGTCCAGAGTATCTGCGAGGTGCATAATGAAGGCAGTGGAGAGACTTAGTACTGCTTAATATGCATTAAGACCCTAAGCTTTTCATTTGGCAGAGCAGCGATGTGTGAGCAGGATGAGTAGCGCTGCTGCTGGAGTTGGGGGAAAATGAGCTTGCTGTGCTGAGCCTGAGAGGAGACAGCGCTGAGCTGCGCTGTAGACGGTGCCGTCCTCAAGGCATGCCAACTTTGCCTTTCCTGCCTGCTTTTGCTGTTAAACCTCTCAGCTATTCAACATGCTGCTCATTCTGCTGCCTGGCATCAGGCGGCTGCGTCCCCTCCCCTTGCCTGCCTCAGGTTTTCCTTACCTCCAAGGGTGTGAAGCTGTGGTTCTCCAGAAATGACAAGCCGGTGACCGGGACCAGCAGGAACTCCAGGCGAAAGGAATCATTCTCGCTGTCAAAAGTTTTCCGGAATTTCACGTAGATCATGTACACGGTGATGTAGGCACAGATCAGAAAAATGACCTGTGGAGTCAAATGAAGGGGGATGGCAAAACCTCACCTGCAATTGCACCTCTGTGCTCGAGGAGGGGATGGTTTTGCCCAAAGATCTGTTAACCCGGTTCTGCTGTGGCCGTGCCTGGGTGGGATGGTGGTGAATGCTTGTCCTGCGCTGCCTTGTGAATTGACATCTGCTGAAGATGCTCCAGTGATCAACTAAGGATTGCTCCACCACAAGGATCACGCTTGAGGCCTCTAGGGCTCGCGTGAGGAGGTTTCACCTGGTGGTAGCCGTCTGTTAATGCACCAGGCTTGATTCATGGTGTTCTGTTCTGGTCTTGGTGGTACTAAGCGTGGTGGGCTCAGCTTGCTCACTGGAGGTAGCGAGGGGGTTTCTTGGTCAGTGGGGGGATAGTGACACAGAAGGAGGTATTTTTATCCTTCCACTTAGTGTCTGTGCACCCTCACCTCCCTGGGCAACCATGGTGAGCAGAGGAACCTCTGCTTCTGCACTGCCCTTTCCTTACCTTCATCACAGTGTTATAGACAGAGATGAAGGTTGTGAACAGGTCCAGATAGCGGGTTGTGAAGACGAGTGCGAAAAGAATCTGACTCTTCCCAGAGATGCCTGCATGGCCGGGAGAAGAAAGGAAAGTAAAGCAGATGAGAGGAAGGACCCTTTAGGGTAGGCCTTCTTTGGAGGCAGATGTATGCACGCATGCTGCTTTGTGAGCCAGGTCTGGCTTGCTCGTGCTGTGGTGGCTCTAGACTGAGCCCAGGACTGGCTGGAGTCTCCCAAGCATCAGTGCAGGCTCCTGCTGGTGCCTCTGAGCCCTGCCTTGGGTTGGAGGTAGAGGCACTTGGGCACATTCACTGCTTTGGCCAATTCAGTCCTTGCTGTCATCCAAACACCTTTCTCTTCCCCCTCCTGCCTCCTTCACCTTGCCAGGGGTTGTGTGATGTGACATCCGCCACACAAGGGAAGAGCTGCTGGATCAGGGTCCAGTGCAGGGATGCTGATGGAATTTAGTCACTGCTGGCAGGGGGACGCAGCCAGACCCACCCATTTCCCTACCTGCGGTAGTGGTGGCAATGCTGCAGCCCAGCCCCTACGTCTCTTGGGGAGGAAAACATTAACCCTGAGCAAAATCTTCCCATGGAAAGCTTCAGCGCTGATTTGCTCACCCAGGGACAGGGCAGGCTCTGCCCACCCGCTGCCAGGTCCTCCAGCCTGAAGCAGCTTTCTCTCCAGGTTGTTGGGGTTGGTGCTACCCCAACTTCTTGTGCTCATTTTCTACCTTTGCCCTTGCTGCCCTCTCCTTCTCTTCACCCCTCCAGGACCAACACCTGCCCGAGGCTGTGTGCCTTGCCACATCACATCCTTCCAACACGGCCACGGCAGGGAGACCTCCCAGAGGAAGAGGAGGAGGATTAATTCCCTTAAAGATCCCACCAGGGAGGGCTGCCGGTTTGTGCCGACTATCACCAGCCTACTTGGCACCCATTTCACTTGCGCTCCTCACAAAGCCGCCCTCCAAGAGCCCCCCTCCTTCCCTGGGGTGTGGGAGCACTCACCAGCACAGGACTTGGACTTCAGGATCTTCATCAGGAGGATGATGATGGCCAACAAGTGGGAGACATCCCCCAGGATGCGGAAGGCGTTCATTGTGCTGGGGGGGGCTCCTCTGGGGTGAAGGGAACGAGGCCCTTTCTGCAGGCAGGGAAGGGGAGGGCAGGGAGGTTTTCGTCCCAAGCCTCAACGGAGCGAACGCTTCCCTCCGGCTCAACTTTCCTTTTCCCCGCGTAAGGAGCTCTCTGTTCTGGCAGAGGAAAGTTCAGGCTCCCCTGTTTCCTGACTGCACGCACCCTTCCCCAGCCAGGCCCCCAAGCTGGATGCCTCCCTTGCTTCTTGCTTACTTTTCCCCCCAAGGTGGATTTTCTCTCTCCCCCTTCCAGAGCCTCCTCGCCCCGCTCCAGGCCAAAAGCCGGGCTTTGTCCCGTGGAGAGCTGTGCTGGCCGAGCAGCCCCGAAACCAGGCTGGGTGAGGGTGACGTGGCTCCCGGCTGGCCAGGGAGGAGAGGGAGGAGGCGGCGGAGGCGGGAATAACTGCGCTATTTCTCCTCTTTTCCTTTTTTTCCCCTTCCTCTTCTTTCCTTCCCCAACTTGTCTCAAGTTACACGTGGAAGTGTTGTTAAAAGGGAAAAGGCAGAGGGAAAGGGATCCCCGTCTCTGTCTTTGGGGATGCACCCTCACAGGAGGGCCAGCTTTCCAGGGACATTCCTTGTGGGTGCATTAAACCCTGCCAGCAGCCTTCTGCCCTTTGCCTTTCCCAGCCCCGTCCCACCTCCAGCACCTTCTCCCCAGAGCTCCACTTTGTCTCGTGGAGCAAATGCAGCAATAGGGAGAGATGTGAATTATTACAGCTGCAGCTGTATGTCACATCCCACTTCCACAGTGGATCACGGACAGCCATTCCCTGATGGCCCCCACCCTCCAAGGTGACCCTGCCTTCAGGTGTCCTGCCCTGGAGCAGTGCAGAACCCAGAGCCCAGCCCTGGGGGAAAGAAAAGAGCCTCCCAAGGGCTGGTTTGAAACAAACTTTGTGAACCCCGGATCCCTGCAAGTGGATTGCAAACGGCGCAATACACGTGTGGAGTGCAGGAAGCGCATGGGTGCTGCTGGGTTTATAGGTTTAACAGGAGGGGAGCCAGTAGTGATGATGGTCAAGTGTCAGTGTACTCAGGAAGAGCCCTGGGTGACCAGCCCGGCTGGGGTAATCCTCGTCCTTGCAGCAGCGGTCACACAGGGAGGTCTCATGGCAACAGCGAGGGAATCTCCGCATCGAGACAGGGCCATTGGATATTCATTATCTAATTGCTCATATAAATGTGCTTTAGTACAACCAAATGGATGGTTTCATTTGTCACCTCGTTCCCAAGCAGCTCACATCAGGCTGTGGGTCTAATTTGGTTGTGTGACCCTGCCTGCTTCTGCCCCTGCCGCCCTCCCTGTCCCCAGCGTCACCCGTGGCCATCTCCTCCACATCTCCCTCCATCCTTATGGGCTCGCACAGAGTAAAATCCCTAATGATTAAAGTGTAAAAATATTATTCCTGGTGCTCACTGAGAGGACTAACAAGTCTATTAGCATCACCGGATTCCTTTCTGAATGCATTTGCATATATTTCCTCCCTGCCCATTAGGCTGGCTGCCGTGTTTTCCCTCTGCGCTGCTCCAGCACCTGCTGCACTGGGCTTTTCCAGACACATTCCCAGGCTGGCATGGAAAACACCCGCTCAGCCCAGGGAAACGGGGAAGGGCCTGGTCAGGGCGCCAAGTTAGAGGCTGGTGCGGTGGGAGAGGAGCAGGTTAGACCAAAGGAAGCATCAGCAAAGGGGCAGTAGGGTAGGAACTGGCTGAAATCGCGTCTCCAGCTATGGGTGCCGCCTGAGGTTTCAACAAGCTTCTCCAAAGCCATGTGGGTGCTGGTGAAAGCCAAGCCCCAGCCCTGGTGGCCCAGCAGGTCCCTGGTGGAGCAGGGCCTTTCCCAGGTGAGCAGAGATTGGTTTGAGCGGTGGAACGGGCATGGGGGGCTCCAGGAGAAGGAAGAGATGTAGAGTTTACTCTTTGAGAGCTCCTCTGCCAAGCCCCTTGGGTGCAATGTCTGAGAGCCCTCAACATCCTCTGGACCCTCCACTCCTCTTCTCCCACGGCTTCTGCTCCCACCCAGGGGGTGAAGCTCCCTATGGATGGGCAGAACTGCTGTGGGTCACAGAGGTTCATTCTCTTCACCTTGCGCCTTCCCAAGAAGAGCTGCTGGGCCCCAAGCCGGGCTGTTACATGCCGCTGCACACCAGGAACCACCCGCTGAGGTGATCACCAGAGAGACTCCATGGGAGCAGCCGAACCGAGCTCACCCAGCTGGGACAGGGCAGTGGGGTTAGGGGCTCCTACGGGACACCCTCATGCGGCACTCGGGAGGACGGTGGGAAAGCTGCTGGGAAGGAGAGGGGCACCCGGGCGCTTAGAGGAGGGAAAAGCTGCACATGATGTGGGAGCAAGTAAAAATAAACCTTCCCTCCTCCCTCCCTCCCTGCCACAACACGAAGCGCCTTGCACCGGGTGTCTCCCTGCCTCCCGAAATAATG
The DNA here is from genome assembly GCA_024733675.1 of Psilopsiagon aymara. NCBI lineage: Eukaryota > Metazoa > Chordata > Aves > Psittaciformes > Psittacidae > Psilopsiagon > Psilopsiagon aymara. The sequence goes on along the minus strand of JANRGW010036558.1, from coordinate 630 downwards.
CCGGGTGCTGCCACCGCTCCGCACGGTGATGCTCTCTCCATGCCTCCTGTTTCCATGGCGACCACAAGGAATATCGCTAGGGTGACAGGGAGGCGAGGGAGCTGGGATTTGGCATTAAAAACGAGAATTTGGGGTTCTTTGGTTTCTTTTTTTCCCTTTAGTTCTATTTTTGGGTTTCCCTCTCTGCCTTTGCTGATCTGGGAGGCGCCTTCTGCTGCAGAGCCCCTGGGCCAGGTGGCAGCAGATCCATTGAGCACATTCCTTCTCCACCTCTGCCTGTCCTGCAAGGCGATGGCATGAAAAGAGGGACAAAGGGGGGTTCCTTCTCCCTAAAGCATTTGTTTGCTGCCACCAGGAAGGGCTCTGTGCTTTTGCTCTGTCTCTCAACACCTCTGCCCCTGTGACCAAGATAGGGCAATCCTGGACCGGGAACAGAGATGGAACGATCAGAGGAGGATGGCAAAGGCAGCCTGGCAGGTGCCCAAGCCAGGGCTGCTGGCATGGGAGTTGCTCTTGTCTTCATCCCCAGGCGGGGGGGGGGGATCAGGCAGTGCTCACCCACCTTCCCAGAAGCTCCTATTCCCCTCTATCCAGCTCTCCTTCCATCTATCCCTCCCTCCCTCCCTCCTT
>JANRGW010036557.1:9607-34179 GCA_024733675.1 Psilopsiagon aymara | reverse complement strand
AAGCAGTAACTAAAACATTGGTGTTATCAGTGCTGTTCTCAGGCCACAAGTCAAAACCACAGTGCTGCACCAACTACTAAGAAGGCGAAAAATGACTGCTACTGCTGAACCCATGACAAAACTATAAAGAAAAGTTGTAGACCTTGTTCCCTATAAAGATAGTGTACTAATTTCAAATGTTCTCATAGATAAATGTTAGAAAACATCTAGTACATATTTCACCACTAGGCGCACAACTTACATCAGAGAAACTTAGAAGAGTTGACCAAGCAGAAGTTTTCTTAGACAAGATCATTATGTTTTAATAGGTTTTGAAGCACTACAAAGTTAGAAGTAAACCAATATGCCATTTAGGAGCAAAAAATAAAGTGGAATGATACAGATAGAAATGAACTAACTAACATTTCTTTAATCCCAACAAGACAATGGAATAGGTGAGTAAACAACTCAGTTACTGCAGAGTTAAGACATGAGTACTAACAAGATCATTCAACACACTTTGCTACAAAACAGGTTTTGTTAAGCAAAACTGATTTTATCTACAGCTAGTACCTGAAAAGAGAAATGCATAGCTGTGAATAACTTTCAAACATATTGATTTAATATTGCTTGCAAGAGTAAAATAAAACAGGTTACCATAAATTTTACAAATTGGTAGATTCTCATAAAAGGAATATTAACAGGGAAGTCAGAGTTTCTACTGTAATTATATGAAGAATGATGGTTGTACTCAATTGTCTCAAGAGAAAATGAGCTAACTAGAAGTATAGGTGTGGAACACAAACAGTCGAAATACTCCCACCACCTATGGTGTTGGCACACTGGCTCCAATTGATGTTATTCCACCAGATTTTAATACAACTTAATAGAGTTTAATACAATTAAAAGCAGAATAAAGAAAAAAAGGCGAAAGAAAATCCACACGCATTTCTAGAATACAGAACTGAACTCTGGAAAAGGGTGATTCTGAAAGAGAATCAGGAATCACAACAGATACACGAGTCAAGTGCTTGTCAACATAAACTTATAGTCCTAGTGTCTGATGCAGTTCTTGTGTGACCATGCACACGAGTGATCCTCTACTAAAGATCTTAAAAGTCAAGATAGAGACGCTATAAAGACATTTGTATTTCCAGAGCCAGAAAACATGTCTTATAGTGAGATTTAATGAGCCTCACCTCTTCAGCTTATTAAAAAGAACACCAAAGATGACAATATAAACACACTACCAATTTTGTTGGGAAACTGTTCTCAAAACCACAAAGAGCTTTTTAAACTAGTCAAAAACAACACAGAAGAGAAATGTCTTAGCTGCAATGTGAAGATTACAACTTCCAGTGGATCTAGTATCTCACTGCCTATTCATGCCAAGCTGCCTTCCAGGGCTAGCAAGGCTTATTGACTTGGGTTCTATTGATCCAGCCATAAGGTGTGGGTTCTATTGATCCAGCCACAAGGTGTGAGAAACTTTCAGTGAAGTCCATCTCAGTGACAAGGAAACATTGCTTCAGTTAAAGTTCCTGGACTCAAAGCAAGGGCTACCAAATTCACTTCTATGATATATTGTATGAGAGGTCATGAAAATGTATCCATATGCCCTTTCTGCTTAGTATTTAAGAAACAACAGATGAGAAAGGAGGAGCTGAAACTGAAGTACCATCCTCAACACCTGAGGGCAATCATTTAAGAGCCTTAAAATCCATACTAACATCACCTCTGCTCTTGCCATACCACAATCTGTAAGAACAATCTGTTGAAATGAATCTTATAATAAATTAGGCTGTTATCCCTAAGTCTTTTATTACAAGAGAAAAGTTTAACAGAAGGGAGAAGAAAAAAAAAAAAATATATGCCTGGGAAAGGAAAAAAAACGCTGTCAGCAACCCCAGTCCTCACAATGCTATGATATTTCTTAGATGAAATATTCTCAGCTTAATTTAAGAAGCTCACCATATTCCCAACGCTTCATCCAAACTGCTCATAGATCTACTGACTGGTATAACTAAACCCATTTGAGAAAGATCACCTCTGCAAAGTACTTGAGAGGTTCTCAGTACAAACAGCAATGCTAGCACACTTCAGCTAAATGTACTTCCCTAACTATGATTACTGTTGGGTATCTCAGAGAGAGACAAATGCCTCCTCTTCAGTCTTAAAACAGGCAAAACCTTTAATGCATAACACTTATTAATGACAGTATAAGCCAAAAAAATCATATAGGTATATTGAAAAGTTACCTATATGAGACAAAATGCATACTGGAAAGAATCCAATATGGAGAGGGTCCTCCCAATAACTTAGCTAACCTTTCTTGCTTGACACACAGGCTCAGAAATCCCTCTCACGTCAAGATCTTTGATTAAAGCATATCCCTGAAAATTTTACACTTACTGCATAAATAGTTCATGTTGTCTGAAATAGTTTGTACCTTACTTACCTGAAAATTAGGCTGAAATACACAGCAGTTGACAGCAGTGTAATGCCCTCTAAGCATAGTTATCAGTTCTCCTGTGAAAACTGTGAAAACAGCAATGGTGCTACCATATGGTACAAAGGCGAACTCTGGATCACAGCCACAAGAGATGGTGAATTTGAGTCCCTTTCTGCTTTCATTGCAGACTTTCCCATAATTCACCTGTAAAATGAAGGATTATTCAGTTACCTATTAACTAAAACTACAGGAAATGACTTAACATTAAAAGGTCAAATTATTTTTTTCTTTAATACCCAATACACGTAATTTCAAGATTTGCAATATTACAACTCTTGAGATTTCCAATTACAGATATCTATAATTTTTCTGTTCATTAGATTTCACTCTCCTTAATATCAACCTGAAAAAAAAAAAAAAAGAGAAAGAAAAGAGAAAGTTATGTCTAAAACCAAGGAGTTCCACACTTCAAAACTGAATTTGCACAGGCTGTTGTGTGCCAGATCTACACCAAGCACCTAAGCTATCACTGAAATAAGAAGTGGTTCAAAATTACTGCCTCAGATATTTTCCTAGGTGATCCAACACAGTAATTTTCTCTCAGATATTTAGAGAAATCCCTATGCACAACAGTAGATAAATCATAAAATCACAGAATAGTTTGGGTTGGAAGTGATCTTTAAAGGTCATCTAGTCCAACCTCCTGCAATAAGCAGGGACATCTTGAACTACATCAAGTTGCCCAAAACCACATTCCGCTTGGCCCTGAATACCTCCAGGGATGGCACATAAACCACCCCTCTGGGCAACCTGTGCCAGTGTTTTACCACCCTTCACTGTAAAAAGTCTTCCTCATGTCCAGCCCGAATCTCCCCTCTTTCAGTTCAAGATCATCATCTCTCACCCTGTTACAACAGGCCCTGCTAAAATCTCTCTCCCCATCTTTCTTTTAGGCCCCTTTTAAGAACTGAAAGGCTGCAACAAGGTCTCCGTGGTGTCTTCTCCAGGCTGAACAAGCCCAATTCTCTCAGCCTTTCTCCATAGGAGAGGTGCTCTAGCCCTCTGATCATTTCTGTGGCCCTCCTCTGAACCTGCCCTAATAGGTCCATGCATCTCCTGTACTGAGGACTCCAGAGTTCGGTGTAGTATTCCAAGTGGGGTCTCACCAGAGCAGAGGAGCAAAGAAGACTGGTATTGGAAGCTCCTCTAAGGCCTCCACAGAGCATTCTCTTCACACTGAACCCCAGCTCCCTCAACTGTTCCTCATGGATTACTGAGAAACAGTAAATGACTACATAGTATTGAAAACAACTGAAGGGCAAGCAGAAGGATGGCATAAGTAAAGGGCAAAGTACAGAGATTAGAAGAAAGTTTTATAAAGAAGAAACAAAAAATAACTTAAATTATGGACTATGTAAGGGGGGGGAGGGGGAATAAAAAAAAATAAAAAAAAAAATCTATCTTTTAGTCAAAGCCAAATCACCACTGAGATATTCAATACTGCTCCCTATAAGGGCAGCTAGGATAACAAATGCTACATTTCTAAGACCTGGCCTGTGAAGTGTATGGAAAGCCTTGGAAATAGACGTAGTGTAAGTTGTATAGCTCATTAGCATCTGTTCATTTCAAGCTCCTATACAAACAATCTCACCAAAGGCTGAAAATGAAAAGCTCCCAAACATGCTAGAATATGTTCCAGTTGGATATATCAGTCTAATTACATCCTATCAGATACCAGGAACATATTCATGAGAACATACAGAAATACATTAATGAGAACAACATAGCTTACCTCTAAGCAAAACAAAGCATTAGAATTCTGACGAATAAAACTTTCTTCCATGAAGAAGTTCACTATAAACACCTTAAATTAATATATTATTTTATGATTTAATGGCAGTATTCCTTCTAATAATGGTGTTTTAAATTAAATTTATTAATACTACGTAGCATTATACACAAAATATTGTTTTCAAATTGTACCATCTTACAATACTCATTAATTTCATATTAATTTCTTATTGTCCTCTGCTCTTTATTTCTGCTGCAAAAAGCAGAGATTTGCTTACACATACACAGTTTAGCAAAGGTCTCTGGGTCAATTTAAAGCTTCTTGCTTAAACCTCAAACAAGAAAACTGCTTCCTTCTATTTCATTTTTGCTATGCTCAGTGAATCAGGACTTCCTATTCCTTCTGTGATAAAGGATGTATACAAGATGTATATGACTACAACATTCATTTCCCTTACTAGCTGAAATAACCTACTAGGCCTCAAATTTGGCTCAGTACTAAAAATATAAAAAAAACCCCAAACAACCCACAAACCACACTGAGATCAAAAGGACCCGCTCTAGCAGGGAAAATAAAGGCACTATGGTATGACCTGTATATGCATTTGTCTGCTGGTGCCTTAAAATTATTTAAAGCAACACCTCTGGGCCGTGTGCGAAAAAACAGTACTCTGAACACTACAATTCTGAACTTGAAAAATCAAGGCAGGATATTAAGATATTCCACGCCAAAAAGAAAATTGTAAAATGGCCTATGAAACAACAAATGAACAGGCACAGAAAACTAGAACATACTGATCCAGCTGGTGACAGGAGAGTGAACAAATTGTACTGTCTACTTTTGTGATGGTGATTTCAAGACGGGAAGATGTCTGTATATTAATTCCTGAGAGCAAGCTGGTAAATATGGGTAGCAAGGAGATAGGAAAGTTCTTTCATTTAAATGTCTCCAAATAATTCTTTTTTGCTGTGTTCTGAAACGCAGCAGCAGAAATAAAATATTAAGGTAGAGTAGAATTTCTTCTTTTCTGCTAGCAGTGACGGACCAGAACCACACCTGGCTACAATCCCACAGAAACTGAGTTATCTAGTACGTTCTTTCAAAATAAACGTATATTTACTGAACAGAAAATTAAACCAGGAACCTTTAGCAAAAAGCAAGAAATAGAAAGGGCTGGAAAAGCAGCAAAGATTAATACTCCTCCCTCCCCATCTGGTTGCAATGCAGACGTAGAGGAATAAATACTTTTAAGACTGTTACACAACTTCACAGAAGAGATTCCACATGAATATAAGAAAGCCAGGCAGTCAATCAGGTATGGACAGCTGCCCTGCAGCTAGCACACTGTCAACTAAAAGTTAAAAAAAGAACATAAACATTTCTACCAATAGTCACTACATATTAAGATTTTCATTACTGTCTGAAGTGTTTTCAGCTGCACCCACAAAATTGAACATAGAGTTACTAGATTCAGTCTTTAAGCAGGTCCAAGCTTCTTGATACTGTTTATTTACTAATTAGAAACAACAAAAGAAATAAAAAAAATTGAAAAAATAAGAGCTCCCTCAATCTTCTAATGATAAGATTAAGCAGCTATATCCTTCATGAAACGAATACCCAAAGTTGCAATGACAACTGCATAAATTATATTTCTTCTAAATTTCAGTGCAACTAAAAACATAACTGAAGATCCTTGAAAACTTACTAATGTATTTTCTCCAGTGAAGCTGTTCCAGAGTCGCATCCGATCATCTGTACCAGTGGTTAACAGATGAAGTCCATCATTCGTATAGCATAAACCATTAACTCTCCCAGTGTGAGCACTGTTTGCTGTGAGGAAAAAAAAAAAACCCACCCTGATTCAGGTCTCTGCAGAAGAATTACTATTCGTATACACATTTTTATTTCAATGCATAGTACTGAAAATGCTATTAAAATGGCGATATATCAGTAAACAATTTAAAATCTTGGTTTATATAAGTGTCTGGCTGGTTCTGCTAATATATTTACCAATAATCTGGATGCTGGAGCTGAATGCACCATTAGAGTTTGCTGGTGATACCAAACTGGGAGGTGCTGTGACTCTCCCGAGGGATGAGATGCCTTGCAGAGCAACCTAGGTAGATTGCAGCATTGAGCCATGATCAATGGGATGAAATATAACAAGTCCAAACACCAGATTCTGCACCTAGGACAGAGTAACACAGGGCACAAGTATGAACTGGGAGAGGAGTGACTGAGGAGCAGCCCTGCAGAAAGGGACCTGTGGGTGCTGATTTGATGCTAAGTTCAACAGGAGTCAGCATTGTGCCCTGGCAGGCAAGAGAACAAACCGCACCCTGGGTGCATCACACAGTATGACCAGCTGGTCAAAAGAGGCGATTCTTCCACTGTATTCAGCGTTGGTGCAGCCCCACCTGGAGCACTGCGTGCTGTGCAGGGCCCCACCATTTGAGAAGGATGTGAAGGCCCTTGAATGCCTCCAGAAGAGGACAGCAAAGCTGTTGGAAGGGGTGGAGGGCATGTCCTGTGAGCAGTAGCTGAGGGCTCCGGGCTTGTCTAGTTTGGAGACAAGGAGGCTGAGGGGCAACCTCGTTGCTCCCTACAGCTTCCTGAGGAGGGGAAGGGGAGAGGGAGGTGTTGGGCTCTTCTGCCTGGGAACCAGCATCAAGACACATGGGAATGGTTCAAAGCTGCACCAAGCAAGGTTTAAATTGGACATTAGGAAGCATTTCTTTACTGAGGGTGGTCAAACCCTGGAAGAGGCTTCCTAGAGATGTGGCTCATGTCCCAAGCCTGTCAGTTTTTAAGAGGCATTTGGATAACTCCCCGAATAAGATGCTTTAGCTTTTGGTCAGCCCTGAAGCGGCTAGGCAGCTGGACTAGATAATCATTGTAGGTCTATTCCGTACTTTTTATAGAGTACTATCAATTAATTCCACTTAGTTCATACAGCAATACTGTACATTCTTATGTGTATTCACATAGCTAAATTCAACCCAGGGCTACCAAAGCAAATCTAATTATGATGCCCATAAATGAAGTCTCTGAAAATCGGAGAAGGTATCACTGCATTATACTGCAGTATACAATTCAGACATACCTCTTAGGTAAGAAGTGTTAACTATTTTTCAAAGACTTTATTAGAAAAAGTTACCCACATTTGGCTTAGTTAAGCTAAATTTCAATGTATTTAATACCCTAGTCTACGTGATTGCCATTGGATTAGTCAAAAATTATCTTGAACCTCTCAGAGAAATAAAGTTGCAAAGAATTTGTGTTTAAATAAGACATCATGACACTCAAAGAAATGGCACCAATTATCTTGTGAATTGCACAGAATTCAATTTTTCCTAAAATAATCTGCCAGATTTTTCTTTTTTCATAATCCTTAGATTTCTTTAGAGCATTTTCATCTCAGTAATTTCTTGAATTTCAATGAAATTTAAAAGCGTTAAAACCATCTGTATTACATTACAATTTATATAGTAGAGAGTTGAGAGAAAAAATATTAAAACAGGTACTTACTGCTATTTCATGTCCTCTGACATTTTAGAAAATTATTTTGACTTTAGAGTTTTACGTGTATTTTTCTATGTATAATTTAAGTTACACATACAAGTGAGACAGAGTTGTATGCTTTAATCACTATAATCTATGCTACAAAACCCCCTTTCTTCAGAGGCTTGAAACAGCTCCTACTTTACAATTCAATTCAAAAAGTATTTCTACCCTTGAGCAGCAACAGCAGAACCTCTTCTGGCCTAGCAAAATTACGTAATTTTTGTCCAGAACTGACAAAAATAATGAGCTATAATTTTAAGTTCAAAAACTTCCCTTTAAATTAGGGTTCGGTTTTGTTCAGGCTTTTTTTTGTAGGTAAGGAAATGTGACCTGAAGATGAATAAAAATATTAATGTTGCAGTTAGTAGCAACTGATACAAGGCACCACTAATGCATATGACTGCACTGAAATAAGAGTGTAATTTAACTTTCTGTATAACATAATCATAATTTTATACTGTTGTATACTTTATGCAGTATAAAAGGAATACAATTGATTTTACAGCACCACATAAGAGAATATTCTAGAGGCTTGCAGTGGAAGCAAGACTAATTTAAACAGGAAAGGAAATGTGCTTTGGTGGGTTTTGTTTCTGTTGTCTGTTTTTAAAAAAGGGCAGTTAAGTACAGGAACAGCTTTTGGAAAAATGGCAGAAACTAGAGAGAACCCCTCCTTCCCCCATAAATTCTCAAAGTAATACTAAACTCTTTTGTAATACTAAAGAAATTTTGGGGTAAAAAGCAGCTGCTCCTTCTGGAATGGAATGTGGCTAGCATGCATACAATCTACCCTACAACAGTTCTTCAGGCAACCCTGCAACCTTAACACATGCTATAATAAACCGAACGGAGAGTGGAGCAGAGTGAAGACACTGTGGATAGGCTATTATACTCCCAGAGGGCGCAGAAATGTGAGGATACCATGTACTGATAAATCTCTAAGCAGCTGACAGAGATTGTAAACTGAGAGAATTTCACACCAAAATATGTATGACTAGAGCCACCCAAGCTCCATAGGTGTTTAGTTAAAACTCCATAGGCATAAACTCTATAATTATATGTAGTTACAATTCCATCGGTATTTAGTTAAGAAAATAAAACCTGTACTACTGTGAAAGACCCTGGAAAGGATCAGGAGACCTGAGAAACAATAGTGAGTCACAATGAGAACTGGTAGCTGGAGAAGCTTTGGCTTTGCAGGCTGACAGAAAAACAAGACTGAGAAAAACTACACTAATGAACCTCTAATCAAGAAATACTATCCTTGAAGTCTGCCACATCCTGATAACACCAGGACAATCATCAAAATATTTTTCATGGGTCAGAAATAGATGATTAGGTGCCCTTTTGGTAAACACCCTCATTACAACCTTATGCTAATACTGAAAATCATACCCATAAGTCCAAAGACCCCTGCCTATGTCAGGAGACCCTCCCAGGACCATGCACAGTTAGGCATTTAGTAATGTAATCCTTATGCACATTAGCAGACCAATCAGTAAAAGAAGGTAGGGTGCTAGTGTGAGAAGTTACTAATTCACATTAAATCATATAAGTAAGCAAAATTAAGGGGATGCGTGTGTGTGTGTGTGTGAAATTAGGGAAGACGCCATTGTAAATATTAGGATCAGTTGCTGGTCTGAACCTGCCTTCTCCCCCAGACAGGGACACATATTAGCTAAGAAATGTACACATTTGTGGGTATTTAATGACTGAATTTTAGCTCTATGCATTATTTTGAATGGCTTTATACATTATTTTCATGTTGCTTCTCTGAGTTAGTATATTATATTGTTACCAGCAACATTTGAACCTTAAAACTGTCAAAATTATATAAAAATGCTCAGTTAAGATCTATTTTGCATCAGTTTTCAGATATTTAAACTGACTTAAAAACTTAGAAAATTTTTAACTTGATGGGTGAATCTGCTGCTGTGTACCCTGAATAGGAGAGTAGGAATCACCTGCAGATACATTGTGCTGTCCAGTGGAGTGCCTGCAGAGGACTCTGATAGGCTAATCAGGCTCAAGAGTCTCAAGGGTCTTGTTTTTCTTGGGTTACTAATAAATGCATCAAACTTAGAGTTGAAGAGGTGAAATCCTCTCCCCTATAGGGAGATAGGCCTCTTGCTGGGGTAAAGACACCCCCTTAACATAACATAGCTTATGAAACATGAAGCAATTGCCTCATCTCCAGCAGGAGTGAATTCTTTTGTCCCTAAACAGATGGCAATTTTTCCCATTTTAGGGGAGGAAACATTCAGAATGATACAGTACCATTGCCAAAGGCATCTCTCTAAGCAAGATCCCCAATGACAAACACTGCCTCTGTAACAGAAGTAACTGAATAAAATTCAATGGCTGGTGTTACACAATAGAAGGTAACTGGATTATTACTACTGTCCTTGCCAGTTTTAGCACTCAATGCATTTATAAAATACAAGACTACTTCTAGTTACCTACGGATTACTACCAATTATATTCTGTACTACCTGCCTCCGAAGATGCTTTGGACTTTTCTCCATTGTGCTGATCAAGTGTATTCAGACATCCAGATGCTCTCCTCACGTCCCATAATTTCACTCTACCATCTGCACTAAGAAAAACAGATTTGCATACATTAAAGAAATTGTGTGCACTGTAGTTCAATAACTTCCTTAACCCACCTGCACTCAACTCTGGTTCAGCAACTATTCTGAACTACATATTATGCAGTCATAATCAAGCCAATAGTTTAATGAAAAGATTTTTGTCAGAATTCAGACATTAATTTACAAGTACTCGTATACATAGCTGGTAAACTACAGGTACCTAAGTTAAACGTAAACCTTATTTTGTAATACAAAACACTTGCCTCTTTGTCAGTAGCACAATACTCTTACATACCCACACAGACTAGAAATAAACTTGCTAATTCTTCTGTTGAGTAAACTGTAGCTACGGACTCCATCACTCTCCGACATGACTGTCTGGGAACTAAGGCTCTTGTTACCACAAATCTAGTATGACTAGTATGACTAGTGCAGAAGTTGGCTGGCGACATGTAAGCTGGATAGGTCTATATACTTTGTCATACAGGTTATATGCTCTCTTCGCACACAGTGCTATGGCATAGAAACAGTGGCATTTACTTTTGTATAAATGCTCTGGCTTGGTCTATCAGGGTGGCAGAAGGACAGAAACACCAAGTTTCAAGCTGCTGTGACACATTCTGATTCCCAGGTCACCACATGCTCACGCTTTGTTCACCCTTTGTCTTTGAAAACAACAAAAGTTATGGTAACTCTTGGGACTATGTATACACAGACTATAACACTGCAGGCAGTGCACTTTGTGTAGCACTTTGAAGCATGGGTTGATTTAAGCATTCCAGTAGTAAAATTTTGTGTGCATCCCCAAGATTCCCAGGTATAGAGGGGAGTTAAATTAACAGACAATACTATTTCCCATGCACTAAGCCATCAGTGTAGATGCATTTAGTGAAACTATTTGGACAGTTCCCAGCAACTTAATTGTTCATAAACTGTGCAGTATTATGAGGAATATAAATAGCACATTCCAACTGACCAAAGCAAAGCTAACTGTTACTTATTTGTTCTATATCTGACAAAGCTAATGACTGATTTATTCTTTTGCGCTCACCTGTACACTACAGACTGATTCTATTCACTTTCAAGTGATATTCCAACTGAGTATTGCAAGCCAGCATACTACTTTACTGCAAACAAATATTCTAAGAACATGAATAAAGACCACAGAACCACAGAATGGTTTGTGCTGGATGTGACACTAAAGAACATCTCATTCCACCCCCCTGCCACAGGCAGGAACACTCTCCATTATACCAGGTTGCTCAAAGCTCCATCCAGCCTGGCCTTGAACACTGCCAGGGATGGAGCAGACACAGCTCCCCTGGGCAACTGGCGGCAGTGCCTCACCACCCTTACAGTAAAGAACTGCCTCCTAATGCCTATATCTGAATCTATACTATTTCAGTTCAAAGCCATTCAAACCCCATGTCCTATGCCTAACTGCCCTTGTAAAAAGTCATCCTCCAGATTGCTTGTAAGGTCTCCTTAGGTACTGGAAGGCTGCTATAAGGCCTCCCTGGAGCCTTTTCTTCTCCAGACTGAACAAACCCAACTCTCTCAGCCTGTTTTCACAGCAGAACGCTCCAGCCCTCTGAACATCTTTGTGACCTTCCACTAGAAGAAATCCCTTACTGTGAGGGTGGTGAGGCACTGGAATGGGCTGCCCAGGGAAGTTGTGAATGCTCCATCCCTGGCAGTGTTGAAGGCCGAGTTGGACAGAGCCTTGGGTGGCATGGTTTAGTGGGAGATGTCCCTGCCCATGGCAAGGGGGGTTGGAACTAGATGATCTTAAGGTCCTTTCCAACCCTAACTATTCTATGATTCTATGACTCTCTCAAGCAGGTCCATGTTCCTCTTGTGTTTGGGCCCCCAAAGCTGGATGCAGTGTTCCAGCTGGGATCTCATGAGATCAGAGGGGGAGAATCACCTCTGCTGACCTGCTGGCCACACTTCTTTTGATGCAGCCCAGGACAGTGTTTGGGCTACGAGTTCATACTGCTGGCTCACATTGAGCTTTTCATCTATTTACACCCTTAAGTCCTTCTCCTCAGGGCTGCTCTCAATCTGTTTTCTGCTCAGCCTGTATTTGTGCTTGGGATTACCCTAACCGAGGTCCAGAACCTTGCACTTGGCCTTATTGAGCTTCTTGGGGCTTGCACTGGCTCACCTCTGAATTAAGAGGTTTGACATCAGAAGGCAAAAGTATGCAATTTTGATATCAACTTATTTAAATTTCACTCTCAAGTTATAAAATGTCCATTCATTTCTGCAGTTCAAAACAAAAGACATGCCAACCACAAAACTGAGAAACATCACGTAATAATTAAAGGCTAAATTATGCAAAACTTCCAGGAAAGTCAAGAGGATCTTTCAGCCTGAAAAAATAAAAGGCCCACGAATATCAACATACAATCTATGTTCACAGAAGTACTGCAGCTAGGAAAATTATTACCCATCAGCTAAGCTACCCAAGTTATCCTCTTTCACATTACTGGTGATTAATCAGGATGGTACTTTGAGCTAAACATTTTAGAATCATAGAATAGGGCTGGAAAGGACTTTAAGATCATCGAGTTTCAACCCCCCTGCCATGGGAAGGGACACCTCCCACTAAACCATATCACCCAAGGCTCTGTCCAACCTGGCCTTGAACACCACCAGGGATGGAGCATTCACAGCTTCCCTGGGGAACCCATTTCAGTGCTTCACCACCCTCACAGTAAAGAATTTCTTCCTTATATCCAACCTAAACTTTCCCTGTTTAAGTTTGAACTTGTTACCCCTTATCACTACAGCCCCTAATAAATAGTTCATCCCCAGCATCCCTATAGCCTTCATTCAGAGCCTCTCCTTTTGATGCATGCTCCTTTTTGATGCAATTTTATTTTATTATAAAACAGATACGCAATATGAGTGTTAATATACAGTAAAAAGCAAGTGTCTTAATAACGTTCTAACATTTTCATACATATTTAAATCCAATTACTATTTCAGAACCTTACAATCTTCCTATAAAATAAGAATAATTTGGATCTCAGGCTTTTTTTCTAGGCAAGACCTACAAAACTATGACTATAAAGTAAATGATGAAAATAAACTTGAAATGTGCATCTGAATTGTAAAAACCAAGCAAAATAAACATATAAAGTTCTACCATCATACATTTTTAGTGCATATAACAGTCCAACAATATCCTTACCTTCCTGTTGCCAGAACATATTCATGACATGGGGACCAAGCCACTGCCAGTACTTCTTGCCTGTGACCTGAAAGTTAAATGAAAAGGCTTATACACACCATTTTATGTAAATAACTAAAAGTAAAAGCAAATACTTCGTTCTGTAGGACCCACCAATCCAGAACAATTATCTAAAATGTAATATGAATTCGAATTTTGCGAAAATGCATTATTTTGTGCTAGAGGTTATTTCTTTCTTCCTCTTGCTCAAATAAAATTGCATTTTGCTTTTAATACTTTGATTAAGTTTTACATTTTCACTGGTGTTCTCATATGCAGAAGGAACTTCCCATTTCTTTTCTTCAAATCCTTTCAAAATGTTCAATGAAAAGTATATTAACCTTACGTACTTAAGACTAAAACTTCACCCAGCTCAAATACTCTTGTCCTGAATACAGGATATTTTTTCCTTTAATTAGATCTGAAATATTAAGACATTAAGATAAAACGTCATACCCAGTGCTGCTTACTGGGCAAGTAATATGTATTGCGTACATACACCCACTTAAAACTCTGTAAGTTTTTAAAATGACTAATATAATTTCATAAATAGAGGCAGCAGGAGCGTAAGGTGTCTTAGATGGAAAGGTAGCAATCATGCTTCATGTAATACTAGAAATACATGGTTTAAAAAACCCCTAAGTTATAGCAAAATCAAGTTGTGGCAAATATATTTTTGCTAATGCAGTTTAAAGCTATGTGAATCACCCTGCTCCTGGTACATCTTCTAGTGGCTGGTTTTCCATTGCCTGAAATAATCTAAGGGCCGTGATGCCCAGGATAATGGAAAAAATATCCATAACACAGGTACTACTGGATAAAATTGGAAGGCTCAGGGCAGACACATTTATTTGGATCCATTAAGTAAATTATAGACAAGCATTTACCTCCATTTCGGCTGCTAGAGTTAGTCAATGTGAAAAAATGTTCACATCTATTTTCCAAGACACTACTGAGTGATTCAAGTTCTGTAGAGAATGATTATGTTTAGTGGAAAACAATCTCCTTCTGCTTGTTCCCCTAATACTGTATTTAAGCTAACTATGTTAGAAAAGACAACCAGCTTGTTCCTGGAAAGCACTAACTCTTCTGTCAAAATTAAGTAGCTCTGTTGAAACCAAACTGATTCTTCAGTGAACAACTTTATTATCTGCACTCTCTGGTGCTCTCTGTTCTAGAAACAGAACAATGACATGCCCCTTGCAGCAAATTTAATTCATAAGGATTTGGTGACTTAAGCTCTGCATCCCATGAAAGCACCTTTCAGGCCTGAGCTGGCCAGTGAAGAAATAAGGCTATATTTACACACTGCTGTCTGAGCTACCACTCCTCTAAAGCTCCTGGATCAGATCTGGCTCTTGCTGTGCTGCTTTGAAGCATGAAGATTTACTTTGTAATTGCCTTCACTTGAGCATTTGTATATATACTCATACTCCAAAAAGTAAACATTAGAAAACATTAAGTACAAAAATGAATGGCTTATAGAACAATAAAGACCCTGTGTTTACTGAATTTGATAAATGAAAAGGATTAGATATCATCCTTCTATAGCTAGTAATAACTTGCCAGTTATACAGAAACTTCTAAACAAAGCCATGCAAGCTCCTCCACAGGATATTTTGTTGAAAAGAGGTTTTTTTTTTTTTTTTGGTGTGTGTTCAGTTAATTTTCTTCTTTTTTAAAAAAACAAACACCAAAATCCCACCAAAAAAACCGAAAGAAACAAACATCAAATTTCCATAAGCACAAAAACACTGCCTATGCTTAAACGTGTAATAAATAGTTATCACTATCAATTAGATCATGAGAATGCCTGAACATCTGTAATAATTGTTCATTAATTAGTGTTTGTATTCTCCAATTCATAATCACTAACACCCAGAAGAACCTTTTGCCACTGTTTAACTTTCACAACTGGCAATAAATAAATTAGTCACGTTACTTACAAAGAATACATTGTATACAGTGTTTCTTTACAGAACTTGTTTTACTCAAAGTAGTTATTGTTTAACATTTATGTTTCAGACTAAAAGTACCCTGCAGAATGTGAGAAAAAGATCCAGACTTCAAGTCACAGAGCTGTACTTTGGGGCTTTTGGTACCAACTGTAACAAGAGAAACAAAGAAAGACTGCTAAAAAAAATAAAACAACACAGCATTTGAGAAAATAGAAAAATCTTAGCAATAACAAAGAAACAGAAGAAAAATGTTAGCTGCATAACAGTTCATTTAGTCAGAGCAATGGGTTCTATTAATGGATTTACATTTTTAGTCCAAGTAAACTTCCTATATAACAAACAACTTAGAAACTTGGGGTAAACAGGACAGAACTTAAGAAACTTAAACATAAAAAAAAAATAATCTTCTTTTTTTTTTTTTTCCTAAACACAGTTAAACTGTGGACATGCAAGCAACACGCAGAGAGCTCATTTACACCATTTACGATGTTTGGATCTAGTAACATTCAAATGCTAACTTGCCTAATGAAAAGTAATCTAATTCTAGCTAGGAATTTTTATCTAGAAGGAAACCTGACTGACACATTATTTCAGAAGAACCAATGTGATATTTTTATAAACACCTAACTAACCACTAATATTTCATCAAGGACCAAAGACGGGAAGGGGAAAAACCCCTAATGAATATTACACCTGCTTATTACTTAAAGACTAAAATACATAGGCCATTTCTTAAAAACATATACATACCTGCTACTAAACAATGATTTGTAGCAACTGGAGACATGTGATGGCTATAAACTGTTCCTTTAAAGTGAAAGGCATCTGCAGACTTATAACAAGATTGATTTAACCACAAGTTATCAAAATTAAAATCCTCACAGTTAAAGTTTTTTCAAGTAACAGCTACAAGTAGGACTAATACAACTGTTACTTCTTACATACTAACAATAACTCTCCTGATTAGAAACCATGTCACACAAACATTGCAAAGTATGTTTCCAAGACTAGAACAACTATGCTAGAGCTCTGAGGAGACCCAAAGGAAGGACCAAGAAAACTAGCTATTCAGAAACATAAATTGAAATTATTAGAAAATAGTTAGCAAGAAAAAAAAAAACAAAACAAACCATCAAATGGAATGTTATGATATGGAGACAGAAGGCAAGAGGAGGAAAACACTTAATCTAAATTTACAAGTTGCTTGTCATTCACAAACATCACACACGATCTTCAATTAAAAAAAAAACCCACGAAATTTCAACAAAAATCAAACCAACCCCCCCTCCGAAAAAAAACCAAATAAAAAAGAAACAAAACAAACAAACAAAAAAAACCAAGCAACAAAAACAAAAATCCACAAAAAGCCAAACACAGAAAATTATTTAACATTGTGAATATTAAAATTACAGAAATACTGTATTTGCTTTAATAATCAGTACAATTACTTTCAGGAACAATTGCTTTTGTTGTCCCATTCTAAAATATAGTGTATTTGAAAAAACCTTAAAACTAACTATTCTATGTTTTCAAATACAACATATGGTAGCACAAGTCAAAAAATCTTCACAGGCTCACTGCCTTTTAAGTGATGCTCACAGAGCTACCGGGAAAGTAAACTGAACTTGAGAGTTATGAAAAGATTTACTAACTGCAAATACGGCTTCACATCTGACAAAACCAGGTCAATATTTATTCTCTACTGTGTTCCTACAATGATAATATAATGACAGCAGACCTGCACCACAGTTCTAACAATTCGCTAGGCTTCATCCTTCTCTGGATACTTGGTCCTGTTGAGCTCTGGAAGAACTGCATTTGTGGAATGAATAATACATATACAAACAAGCCTGTAACTTGTAGAAATTCTCTTACTTTCAAAGTATTTGTATCCCATATTTTCAAGGTTTTATCAAACGAGCTGGATGTAAACATGCCAGTGTCATGGGGATACCACTGGACTGTCTCCACACTGAATTTATGTACATCAGGATGGCTCCTAAGATCGAGGAAAAGATTCCAATTGGTTAGTGCCTCAATAATCATCTTATAATTGTCTTGATATTTGATGACAAGTTGAAAACATAGCTTAAACTTCTTTAATGAAATTTTGTACTGAAGTACTAAGAACTAGTTGTTTTGGTGCCTCAATTTTCTATCAACCAATGTTAAATACTTCCAAGAGCCTTTGTTTCAAGAAACTACAGATTATTTACCTTTTTAACCATGCTGTTTTGGGTTAACTGTAGGCAGCTAAGCACCACCACAGCAGCTTGCCCACACCCCACATGCAGTGGGATGAGCAAGAGAATACAAATGGCAAAGGTGAGAAAACTTGGTTGAGATACAGACATTTTAATACATAAAAGTAAACAAAACTTTTTTTTTTTTTTTAAAAAAAAAAAGGCCAGCAATGCAAAAGCAATGCCTTGGCACCCAGAACCCGACAAATGACAGCCCTTCAAAAACTTCCCCCCCTCAATTTTGTTGCTGCACATTACGTCACATGGTATCAAACATCAACATCATCGCTTTGGTCAATTCAGGTCAGCTGTCCCAGCTGTATTCCCTCCTAGCCTGCTCACTAAGGGAGCACAGTGAGGAACAGAAGCACTATTCAACAACAGCTAAACCAACATGTTAGCAAGATTGGTCACAAATACAAACCATAGCACCATACAAGCTTGTCATGGGTTCAGCAGTAGCAGTCATTTTAATCCTTCTCGGTAGCCGGTGCGGAGCTGTGTTTTTGACTTTTTGGCTTGGGAACAGTGGTGATAACACCAGTGTTTTGGTTACTGTTTAGAACGTTTTGGTCTGGCCAAGGACTTTCTGAGTCTCATGCTCTGCCAGGGAGGAGGGTAAGCTGGGAGGGAGCAGAGACGGGGCATCTGATCCAAGCTGATCAAAGAGGTATTCCATAACACAGCATGTCATACCCAGGAGGTAAAAACTGGGGGCAGGACCCCGGAAGACTTCAGTTCACAGCTTGGATGTTGGGTGGTGAGCATTTGTATCCTCTTCCCTTGTATTTTCCCTGGTCATTATTATTACTGGTGGTAGCAGCAGTGGTTTGTGTTATACCTTAGTTACTGGACTGTTCTTATCTCAGACTGTTGGAGTTGCATTCTTTCTTCTTCTCCCCATTCCCCTTCCCCCCCCTGGAGTAGGGGGGAAGAAGGAGGGGGAAATGAGTGAACAAACTGCGTGTTTTATGGCTTAAACTATGACAGCTCTTTTTAGGCGGGGGAGGTGATTGAACAAACTGTGTGTTTACAGTTTAAAATCACGACGAAGCTGGTGTGACGAAACTGAACTCCATTCCAGCCAGATGCAATACACTTGTGAAAACAGTCCAGCTGGCTCCATCTATAGCTCAGAAGGACTCAGATTTCTTCACCTCAGCTCTTATCTCGGCATTGCTCTCTCATGTGTCCTGGTCTCCAAAGCAGTAACTATTGCAGGGCTATCACTGTGCAAACGCAAATGCAGATCTTCTGTACAGATCTGGCATGACACCTAAGCTAATAAACTTTCTTGCTCACTTGGGTTTCTAGAAAGCACATAAGATATCTTTAAACAGTTTGCCATAAGCCAGCACTGAGGACATCAAGTGGGAACTATTGAGCAACTGTTGAGCTCTACTTAGTAACTCCTGCATCACTTTTCTCTGAGGCATACCTGAGAGCTGCCTGTTACTTTGTCATAGTGCTGAAAATTAACAGATCTTATGCACTTATTTTACAGGTGGACCAAGGTAAAAATCTTCATGACCTGCAGCACCAGGAAATCACTCCTGACTCAGAGCGAACTTACTCTTGCAGAGGCTTTTGTACGCACTGTGCAGAAGAAGGGAAAAAAAAAAAACCACCCCTAAACTCATGGAACTAATTAACCAGGTACTCAGAGTATAGGTGCACAACACTGGACTGTGCTCAGCACTAAGTGAAAGCAATTAATTCTTCCATAATCCAGAGGGTTTAGGAATGAACTAAAATATTCTTGAGAAGCTCTGCAGGAATCACCTTTTATCTAGCTGGGCTTAGTTAATAGCTACATGTCACTCAGTCTGACATCATCTCTGAGGGCTGTATTTTATACCCATTTTCTCCCATTACACAGAATACCCCAAACTTTTCTACCAAAGTACATAATTAATTCTACGGATAGTAAGGTCACTGCCAATCATTCCTCTTTGAAGTGTTTTCAGTAGAAGAGACTACCTCATAGACAAGCATCAGCTGTGTATTACCTAGAAGCTGCTACTGTTCAGTTATGCTCAAATGTCAGTTTTTGCCACAGAACAACATGGATCCCATAAAAACATGTAAAGCTCTGGGTGCTGACTCCCAGTGGAACAACAAAAGTTCTTGGTTTTGCAATAGAGGCCCTGTATTCTAGAGAGAAACACTGGCTAAATCACAGCTGGACATCAGGATGCACTAAAACTCAGGAGGCCCAGTTCAGGGTCTATACATAGAGCTTCAAAGGGCCTCTACCGTTCCTGTACGGAACTTTGGGACCACAGTAGCCTTGTGACATTGTAAACTTGGAATAAGGGTTAACTTGAGCAACATGACATTATCATATGCTTCAAAGATAGGACCCAGACAGTTAGATGGGAAGCATTTCATACTGGTAACTACAAATTCATTTGTCAGAACTCCATATGAATAATATTCCTATATCTGAAGCTGTGTCTGTAGCTTATTAGCTACATTAAGTATTAAAAATGTATTAGAAAGCTACAAGAAAACTGTGAACAAATAACTGAGGCTAAAAAACTACTATAGTCACTTTATGCACAAATGACAGCAAAATAAGCCTATCATTTAGATTAGTGTGTCACACAGAATCAGATTCTCCTAGTATGATTTATGCCTCTCCTCAACTGATAAGAAACAAACTTGCCTGGATGCATCTTAACACCTACTCAAGAAACAGACTACAACTATATTCATAAATTGAATTTTCAAGTATGGAGTATTTCTACTGACCCAACTGAAGTTAATGATAGTGTCATTTTTAGCATGGATTTGCCAGTTTCCATGCTGCCTTCTCACCATGCATTTCTTCAGTTTGCTGTATCTGCTTCAGAATTCATCTCTGTTTTGAGATTTGTGTATGTATAATTATTACTTGTTCTTAATAACAGTTTCAATTAATTTTATTCAAGAAATCCCAGCCATCAAACTTTTACCAAATGCAGCTGACTTGCAGTAAATTCTGTTCCTATTCACTGGTTTTGATGCCTGTTCTATTACTCTTTTTCATTCTTATGGTCTGAGATGCCATTTAGGCCTTTTACTGTTACAAATCTGTTCTGTTCTTGTCAGTCTTACTCATGATGCTCTTAGACCTCAAGTAATCCAAAGACCACAAAAAAGTAATGTAAAACGTACCCACTAATCTTTCACACAGCAGGATGTATTTTATGAGTCTCAGACAAAGCCCTCACCTACTAGATAATTTTGCTATCTA
The DNA here is from genome assembly GCA_024733675.1 of Psilopsiagon aymara. NCBI lineage: Eukaryota > Metazoa > Chordata > Aves > Psittaciformes > Psittacidae > Psilopsiagon > Psilopsiagon aymara. Next base: position 13,124 of record JANRGW010036557.1, on the reverse strand, counting down.
AAAACAAGGAAAAAAGCTTTCCCTAGAAGACTTAATGATCACAACAGACAAAGTTATACTGCCTGCAGTGAAACCCGGACAAGTCAATAAAGGTTTGAGTCTTTGTATAGATTACACACAGTACGGTAGTACCCTGTTCTTCCGAAATGTCTCATTTTTGTCAGTAATGCATCTGTCTTTCACAGAATCACAGAATAGTTAGGGTTGGAAAGGACCTTAAGATCATCTAGTTCCAACCCCCCTGCCACAGGCAGGGACACCTCTCACTAAACCATGTCACCCCAAGCTCTGCCCAGTCTGGCCTTGAACACTACCAGCAATGAAACATTCACAACTTCCCTGGGCAATCTGTTCCAGTGCCTCACCACTCTCACGTCAAACATGCCTTTGTCAAACATGTTCTTAAGAAGTCCTGTATTAATCATCTTTGCATCTGGCGAACCTAAAATAGCTATTAGTAAAGCTGGGGCAGGCGGATGGGAAATAAAACAACTGCAAATCTGCATTAGATTTTTTTTTCAGTCTGATGAACGGGGTTATGAAAATATAATTTTCCTTTTGCTTAAATACGTATTTATTCAAAGATATGCATGCTGTATATTCTTGGGGGATGCAAAGAATATTGCAAAGAGGCAGACGCTGTACATGTATTGTAACTGTTAGGCAAATAAAGAAAAACAATTATTCCTGCTACTCAGTAAATCACATAAATCCACACAGAGTTTCTTGCCTTCTTTTTGCATGCCAAAAACCATAATGCATTCTGCAAGCCTTCACAATTTCTGGCACTATTTTCTACAGTCTTTTATCCTAGAAATAAGAACACACATTAATTTGTCACACAAGAGATGTTACACTAAAAAATTTTAATAGAACTTTTGATTACCTACCTTCCCACAGAACAAAGTGCTTTACATGTGTAACTTGTTTCTCTGGTCAAGTTTTCAAGGTCATAAAGCACAATAACACCATCTGACCCACCAGATAACATGCTGAAAGAGTTAACAAAGCACACAAGTTACAACACTAATGACCTCAATATGCTCAAGGAGATTGAGTGTTCAACATGAAAATAAATCCATAGCACCAACACAGTGAAGTACTCATATACTTTTTTACCAACTAAAATATATACTTACTATCTTCCCTCAACAGGCTCAATATCAAGGGTGTTGATACCACTCCCATGTATTCTTTCCACATCTCTATCTTTATTTAATTCCAAACTTAGAACCCTTAAAACAAAAACAAACAGAACAATAAAAAAACAGAAACAGAACTATAAGCAAGTATGAACAAGACTAGCACAGCAGGATGTTCCTATGTGCTCTGAACATCTCAAACTGCAGTTTCTCACTTCCTCAAGGCACTTTACCTATCCCTGTTATTTTTTTCCAAAACTAGACAACAGACGTAATACAGGGCTGGAAATAAGTCCTGTGAACTTGTAAGGAAAAAAAAAATATATATACTTTGTTGTTTGGAAGGTAAGAGAGAAATAAAAATGTAGAATAGGCTCAAAGAAACAGTAAAACTGCACGTGGAGATCAAGACAGAAAACAAAAAAAAGGCATGTAATTTGCAAAACAGTGCGCAAAACAGCATTAAGAAGCAGTTGGTTTAGATGCAACAAATATTAGTTCGAAGGTTCATCATGTATCATCCTTCCAAGCTTCTGTTTACTCGGAACTACGGAACTACGGACACCTAGTGGAGAAGAGATTCTTTCCTTGGAACTAAGGACACCTAGCGGAGGACAGATCCATTCCTTGGAACTACGGACACAGAGCGGAGGACAGATTCATTCAGTTCAACAAATTACAGTATTTCCTTTAAGGAAACAATATTTGTGTGTTATGTTTTATGTAACATTAAATAAAAAGTACACTATCCACATGAAGTTCCAAGCCAAACTTTTCCTAACTGCAATTAAGATCTTGCACTACTTAGTAGTAGCCTGTATCTTTAAACATGCTAATATAACGTGGTCAAAGAAGAGACAGATTCTGCTTCATTCAGCCATGCTACCCGACACAATATTACCCTTACAAGATGACCAGACCTTCCCACAGCAATATTTTGTAAAAACTGCTATCAACAAAAGTGTAACCAAGTAGATAACTAGAAAGCTGTAAGACCAAGCACCCTTACTTTGCTTCAGTTGCAAAAATCTTGACGCAAGAAACATAGGCTGTTACAGGCAGACCCCCAACAGCATGTCTGCAGGCATGCTTCAAAAGCAGTGAGTCATTTAAGCTCCTTTAAAATATCTTAAATGTAAGTATGCAAGAATTCACCTAAAACAAGAATTTTGACACACACAAGATACCTAGTTTAAAACTTCTGAGGTCAAGACTGAATTCTAGTGAAGCAATAAACCCCCCAAAGTAAATGTTTTAAAACAAATTACTTTAAAATTCAGTTATAATCTGCTGAAGACTACAGATCATTTATCTTTAAAGTCAAAATTAAAATGCTTAGGATCGGAAATACTAGGTAGACAGCTGTCCAAGTAACGTAAGTCCTTCCCACTATGCTTCTGTTCTTAATACTGAATGTGACATGAGTGCTTAGAGCAGAGAAACAAAATCACATTGTCAAAATGTACATAGAAATAAGTTTCCTGAATCACCAAACTTAATCTCAATTTTTTAGAAGAATCTTTTTACAACGATACAGCCCCAAAAGCTGTAAATGAGCAACACAAATCCGGCTGCTGGAGCTGTGTGAGTGACTGAACTAGGACTCGGTTTATCTCGAAATACAGGTACAAAACTGTTTCTCTGAAAATGAACAGTTACCACATTATAATCTTTAGCAGGAATATTAATCAGCTTCTCCATGCAAGTATCACTTTCCATAAAAGATGCTGGGAATGTAAGAGTCCCCTCTTCTGCAACCTACCAAGTTTGGGAAGAAGAAGAACAAACTGCAGTGGCACAAGCATCACATATACCTTGTTTTTCACAAAGCAAAGCATACCCTCACGCACACTAAAACTCCTGGCGAAAATGTTACGGTAGCAACAGACGGGGGTATAGCTACCTGCCTGGTTTCTACTCAGCTCACCCCGCAGCTGCTGACCCGCACAGCCGAAAACCGCGCGGGGCGCTCCGAGGACAGGCACCGCGGACACAGGGCGGCCTCTGCTGAGGCCTCCGGATGCTGCCGGCTCCCCGCGCCCGGAGCACTCATCGGGGCAGGGCAGAGCTCCGCTCTCGGACGGAGCCCCTCCTCAGGCCTGCCTAGCACAGGCTGTGTCGGGGGAGCGCTCCAGAAGGGACAGCGCCGGGACGGCCACCGCCTGCGGGGCCGCCTCGGGCACGCAGCCCCGCTCCGCCCCGCTCCCCACCCGTCTCCGCTACCTGCGGGTAGCCTCCGTCCGGCGCAGCCGCAGTGGATCGTCGAGCCCGGCTTGGCGGGCCGAGATTAACCCCAACATGGTGGAACCGGCAGCGCCGCCCGCTCCGCCCCGCCATTTTGGGCTGGGGGTGGCCAATGGCGAGCGGCGTTGCTG
>JANRGW010036555.1:0-48286 GCA_024733675.1 Psilopsiagon aymara | reverse complement strand
AGAAATATCTGTGTCTTCAGGACACGGCAGTCCTTTCTACTCTTTTCTGTCCTGGAACAGCCCAGGAAAGGTAAGGGAGGTCTTGCTGGACCAGGGGCTAGTAACAATTCCAGTGGGCCTTCATGGAATATCAGGCGGAAAAGGAGCTGTTTAGGTCATCTAAATGATCTGCCTGCCAAAACATGAGCAGACCTGACAGTATGTTCTCAGGTGCTTTGTCCAGGTCATTGATATCCAGTTGCAAGTGATGAAATGTTCAGAGCTTCCTGTAGAAGTTTATCCCTGTCCCATTCTCTAATAAACACTCCACAATGTATTTTAAAATTAAGATTTTGCTATTGTTAGCCCCATGTCATTACTCATGATGGTATCTCCGCATACCTATAGAAAGTCCTTTTCTATCCTTAATCTTTAAAAGTGCTTGCAGGCATGTGGGTATCTGTTTATTGCGAGTCAGCCTCATGCCAATCCATCAGTTTGCCTCTTGACACACTTTATGACAGCAGAAAGTGATTAATTTTCAAAGCAGACACAACCTTTAATCTGCAGAAAAGGAAACAAACTTTCCCCTGCTCCTTTGCTGATTGAATCTGGAAATGAATGAATGATACCTGACTCAAATGTGTTTCTGAAATAGTTTTCATTAAATATAATTGGTCAGTGCTGATCATCAAAAGTGTCTTGAAGATTGGCCTATATTTGTGTACAGTACTAAAGTCAGAATGAGCTCATTGATCGATATTCATCCAACTTCTTAATCTGCTCAACAGTATTAAATGGGTTTTCCTAACATCCCTGCAAAGCGGAGAAATACTGTAACTCTTGAGCAAGAGTATTAAAGCAGAGAGGATAAATGTGATGTCCAAAGCAATGCTGAGCATCTCCTGACTTGTATCTTTGTACCTGTCATTCTGCTGCTTGTCATCATCAACTGATGCAGTTACAGCTGGGGAAAACTCCTGAGAATGGCCAAGAAAAGCCAGGGTCTGGCAAAATTGGAGAAAACATCCCAATGTGGCTTCCCCTGTGTGCTTTTGTAGTCCCAGATCTGTCAACTGCTTTTTGCCAGTGACTGAATTGAGACTAAACCCAAAGGCACACACAGCCTTAGTTCTTAGTATAGTTAATTTGTTTTCTGGCTGGTTTATTAGTTGTTGGGCTCCTGTATAAGTGATGGGAACACAGATTCCTGTCCTGAAGTCCATCCCTTGCTATACTGCTAAAATGCATCTCCTGCTTCCAGCAGGTGGCTGAGCCTTGGTTCATGAGAAGCAAATCTCAGATTTGCAAGTTAGAGACTGCCGCACTATAAGAATCATACAAATTTTGTATACTTATAAAGTTAGCTCAGTAATGGCTAGAGATCTGTGTTCCTCCCCAGACTTAGTGTAGGAAATCTCTTCAATTTCCCTGCTACAGAATAAGAGGGTAACTAACAGTGAATTTAATTTAGTTATTTAGGGCCGAACCTGCTACAGACATTTGTCTGTGCCTATGACTTGTGGAGAGATTTGAATGAATGACCGAGAAGCATCTGAGTCATGTCAATTCATGTAAATTAAGTCATTTCAAAAATATAAGGGCTACTTTTCCTGATCCATAGCAATTGACAGCTCATTATATGTTAATATCACTCCCTTTTTTTTGAATCTTACATGTAATTCACTACAGTGTTTCAATGTGAAGGTATAATTAAGATTCAGATGGCAATTTTATTCTAGGTTGCTTTCTACAGTTGCGTAAATAAAAATTAGCTCTTGGGATGCTATTTTCCCTGGAGGCAGAAAAAAAAATACTCTTTTTGATACTTCAGCTATCAACCCATTCAGCCACTGCAGAGTTTTATAATTGTGAAAAGATGCAAAGTGCTACCTCTTCCAGGCAAGCACTGCTGCTTTTTCCCCTCTGTGGTTCCGTGCCCCTGCCGAAGGTCTCATGTTCAGTACAGCAGCTGGGGCTCAGTTTCTCAGTGCACAAAACCTCTGTCTTTCATGTTAGCTGTGACCAGTGATCAGTTTCTCCACCCGTATGGCACTGGCAGGTACAGGTAGCCAGCCACTCCAGGATGTGCGTGACCAAGCTGTTGGTGCACACATCTTTGCGTGAGCCTTAATGAGATGTCACTGAAATTTTATTATGCACATTGAAGGTTCATGCAGAGATTAAGGTGGGCAAAAAGCCTTGGCAGTGAAGGCAGGAAGGGCACGTGTGTGCCTGTGTTCTTGTGTGTGCCAGTGCTTTGCACTGATCCTCTCTACTAGCAGGCTCTGGCTTTATGTGGGATTTGATGACTGCCTACCAGCTGACTACACATATGAGCTTATGATGGGATGCAGCCCACTGTTGACAGATAAGCTTTGGAACGTAACGTATGAAAAGAGCAAAGCAAAATGTTTCTGTAATATCATGCGAGGAAAGACAAATGTGGGTGTACATGAAAACATCCAGGCAAGCCTGCCGGCACGGGCAGAAAGAGGAGATGGGAATTTCTATGTGTTTGTAAAGTGCGGAAAATAGTCACCACCTGATAGTGGGAATTTCTGAAGTGAATGGCAAAATCTCGTCTCTTTTTTACGGCAGCCATTTTTTTGGAAGTGATTGTTTTGTTGCGTTTTAGCTCAGGCTGACATCAGGTGCTTTCAAAAGCTCTCTTTGCTGGCTGCTGGAAGAGATGGGGACCACGTGTCTGGAGCACAGACCTTGTGCCAGTGTCAACTGCAGCTGCCTGGCATCAGTATTGCTTGGCAGGGCAGACCAGGTCTTTCCTCTGCCTGAAGGGAGATGTGCATTTTACGATGCCCTCAGTGCGAGGCCTCATAGGGTTCATATACAGAAATCATCCCACCAAAGCAATGCAGCTGCCGTGAGGTTAGAAGAAGAGCAGAAAGGGAGAGGATGCCCATGGCAGGGACTGCAGCCACCATATAGGCAGGTGGGCAAACTCCTACTGCTGGCGTGGATGGGATGGTATGTAAACACCTTGTTCAGTGAGATGTGCACCAAGGAGTCAGTAAGAGCCAGAGTGATCATCACCCTGCTCTGCAGTGGGGAGCTCTGTGAAAAATCACTAAACAGCTTTCTGACTCAGTTTCCCCTTCTTTGAATTGGAGCAGATCTCTCCCAAAGATGCTATAAAAATGATTACATTACACCGATGCTGTGGTGTGAAGGACCACATGAGTCCTTCAGAGAGACAGCTTTCTGTCTCACAGCTGCTTTAAAGATGTAGAAAGAAATGCAAGGATTTGGCTTCATTTTGCACCATGTGGAAAAGCAGGATGTGTCTTTCAATGTAGGAGTTTATCAGAGTTGTAGTTTCAAAGAACTGCAAGTGTTGTGGGTCCTATTCTCCCCTGTTCTGGGTGTAACCGCATCTCCTGTGCCTGGCTCACACAATAGTGGGGAATTGGGGTTGCCTGTCCACGGAGGTAGCTGTGGTGGGAGTGTGCTGTCTCTACACCACATGTTGTACTGTAATGTAAGTTTTGGAATCGGGCCTGTGTTTAATATAACTGTACCTTTTCCTCGAGTGCTTTCTTTCCAGGTACTGTACACTAACCCAAAAATGAGCAACCATCACAGCAGCTGTCAGTGGATTTTTGTGTGTTCTCAGCAAAGACCCTCTGAGGAATTTCCTTATTAAACAGCTGAGCTATCAAAAGCACCAGTTCTTGCCAAAAAGGGCAAAAAGCACAGAGAACTGAACGAATGTTCAGTAAAATTCTGTTACAGTTTAATGAGACCAGGCCTTGGAAGGAGATCTTTCCTGGCTGGTGCCTGCTGCAAAGAGGGTCAAAATATCTTGCTAGAGTCTTGAGCATAAAACCTTTATCATCTCTGCTTTGATACTTTCAGGGTATACTAGTACTTCTGACACATTGCTGATAGACACTGTCACCCTTGGACCTGAGCTGAGGGTTGTTTGTAGGGCATCGTGTGCAGTGAAGTCTTGACTACCCTTGGGTGAACTCTAAGAGGCTGGGGAGTGTTGTTTCAGCCTTCTGTGAGTTTCAGACTTGATCTTGAGGAAAGCAAGCACTGACCTCATTTGTAAAAAAGCAGTGAATTTTGTCACCAGGTGTGTCTCTAACTTTTGGTGATTGAGTAGAATGGGCCAGAACTCTCCAGCATGGAAAAGAAATGGACCAAGTGGGCATGTGGTAGAAATCCAGCAGACAGGAGGGGGCATGGAAGCAGGCAAGGAAGGAGGAAGGAGGAAGGATGTGGTTTCTGACATCTAGAAGTCACTGTTCTGCTTGCTGTGTTGCTTTGTGGCTGTTTCTAAAGGAGCATTAATTAGATAATTGCTGTTGGATGGAAGCCTGTGAGAAGATCAGGGCCTAGATGGTAGCAGAGAAATTTGCCTAGAAAACCACTGGGACAAGGCTTGATAATAGCAGTAGAAAGGCAGAACCTACAGTTTTGCAGAGAAGGAAGCAAAATGGTCTGATTTGAAGCAGGGTAATGTTGAAGAGAAATATCGTATGTGAGAGGCAGATGAACTGATCACAAGAATTAAAACTATTCATTTTAATGGTAGCACAGAAATGTACTGTCTGCATTTATTCCGTTTCAACCTGGTTCTGGTCATTTTTATTCTGAGTTGCTGCCAGAAGGTGTTCTTTAATGCTGCCCTCCCATACAGAATTCAGTAGCAGGGCTCTTTTCCGGATCTAAGTCTTTCCATTATCTTATTTCTTTCCTAAGGGAGCAAAATTGATTCCCAATAAAGCAGCTGGTTGATTTTTAAGATTCTAGCACTTGCCTATTCATTTGATCTTTTGTTTTTCTAGTTAACACGTTGCTCACTCTGCCTGTGACTCAAACTGCAGTTCCACAACCAGGCTATTGCACGCTGCACCACTTCTCCAGAGATTCCCACCACATGGTCAGATATGAAAGCTAATGAAAAATGTTGTTTCTTCTTTTCCTTCAGTTGATTTGATTTTTATTCATTTTGTCCCTGTCTGTCAGGACTGGATGGCTGGAAAGGAAGTGGGAGTCACTGAAGCTCTTTCATCACAGACCCTTGAACTCATTCTACTTTGCTCTCTCTTTATCCCCCAGAGTACATTACCATTTTTTCTCATATTCTTGCATTTACTTTATGCTTGCTTTTTTCCCTCCCATCGCAGCCTTTTATCCTTGTTGTCTCAACTCCTTTCTCGGTGCTGACTGATCCTTAGCTTTGAGACATTTCCTATTCTAGTGAATATGTTTGGCAGTAATAAACGCCGGAGCATGGTCCAGGCCAACAGTGCAATGAATACCTCGATATTTCTTATTTATTTCTGATTAATATTCACACGCTCAAGCCAGCCAGTTTCCCAAGTTAGAACATTTTCCCCTCTGTCTCTGACCACTGCAAACTCTTCCTTTAATGCAGAGGAGAAAACACATTTCTCCCCTGCTTTTTAAAGGGATGCAGTAGCACTAAGCAGGCTGGTAACTGGGTTGAATAGGGTTGAACGGGACAAAGTCTATTCCCTGGAGTTACCTGGGCTATGCAGCACTAGGCACTTGTTTTTGAATGATGCAAATACTGTGCAGATGAAAAAGTGAGCATAGCTGTGTCTGATACCCAGCATGATTTTTAAAAACTTTTCTGAAGATAATTGTTTTCAGCAGGAATCAGGTTATTTGACACTCCATATCCTTCTTGTGGTAGAACATCCCTACAACATTTTAGAAGGCTGCTGGCAGAACAATTAAGGGTGCATATTTTAAGCAGTGCTATCAAGAGAACTTTACAGCTCTTGTTACTTGTTAGAATAGGAATTTCCATGCCAGGTAAGACTGACAATCATTCTTCTCCGATATGCTGTCAGTGACAGTATCCAATGTTGGAAGCTTTAGGGAGGATACAAGAAACTACGATGTGCCATAAAGAAGTTTCCTCTGACTCACACCCATCAGAGCTGGCTGATGCCCTGAAGCATGTTGATGTAGCGTAAACACTGATTTTTAGCTTGTGACTGATGTTAGGAGTGAGTTTTCAATGTTACAGAACAGAGCAGTGATGGGAGCAAAGGTAGCTGGGTAGGTACAGCTTTGCCAAGTGTGGAACCAGGGAAGGTCAGGGTAAATTGAAATAGGTCAGTGGAAATTCTCAATTTTCATTACATTTATCACTTACAATCCATACAGTTCAGTCCTTTCCTTTAACCGGATAAATTAAGTAAATCATTTATGCAAGTCCACAGCCAAATAGTACACTAATGTGTGTCTTAATTTGCTCAGAATTAAAATAAGCTTTGCTAATGAGTTCTTATGGTCTATCATGAAACAGCGAAGACTTACGAGCCTCTGAACTACCATAGAATTTGAATGAAAAATAGGTGTGCTTTTTTGCTTATTCCTTAACCAGCCTAATTTTGCTTTCAATTTTTGCTTTTATATGTTTGAGTGAATGGAATTTTGCTCTTCTTTTCTCATGGTTTTGAGCCAGCAGAGCAATGACTCAGTTTTGATCTAATAGCTGTGTAGGAGATTGGGGCCACTTGACTTCCTGTAATTTCTTGACCCACCACCTATTGAACAGAGAAGTATCACAGAATTGATACAGATGGCTTGGCTATAAGTTCTCAATACATAGGATGTCAGCATCAGCCTGAAATATCCTGCCTGGAGAGCATCATATGTGAGCACTGCCAACCCTGACATCACCTGCCTAGGGAGGCTGCGCCATATCAGTTATTCTGGCAGGTGGTTCCCTGGAACAAAGTGAGAATAAATATCCCAAGGAATTTTACTCATCTGTGTAAAGCATTATTAAAAAGAAATTTCAATAAGGTTTGTGTGTTTCTTGCTCTCTGGCTGTGTAATGACAGGATACCCGACGTTGCTGGTTGGTTTCGTAGGTGTAGGAGGCAGAAGCTGGCATGGTGGAAAAGCTCCGCTTCCACATTTTTAAGAAGGCATTTGCTGGGGAAAGGACTGTGCAGCTTTAGCCATGGTTATGTGGACAAATCCATTTTCATCCAGCACTATCAGAGTGAAACTGGGTAGGACTGCAAAATGTTGAGTGTACTGGCCTGTGGTGCAGCAGGCAATTTCACACTGCTGCCCTCAGGGGACATGGCAGACCTCGCTGCCCACTGCGAGTCCACCTCTTGTTCTTCTCAGAAAGCAATCAACTTGGCTTTGTGGGTTTGGATTTTTTTCTGTTGTGTTTCGAAGCTTCAGCACATCTCCTGGGTTTGGATACACAATAGTCCCCTGTAGAAAACTGTTAACACAGGCACAGTGCTTGTTGCCCTCTACATTGAACTCTTGTATTCTGGTTTTCTGGGAACTTTGCTGTTTGGCAGATCACATCAGTAAAGCTGTGATAATGCAAAAGTCAGCTTGTGCTGAATTGTCTGAATTTGGTGGCTCACCTGTGCTGTTGTCCATGCTTTCCCAGCTTAGCTGCTTTCCTTTCCAGATATAGCTAGATGAGAGCTGGCCCACTTTTGTCTACACTGTGGTGCAAACACTAAAGCAACAGCACTAGAGTCTGTGATGATGACAACCACTTATTTGGAGTGCAAAATGGTGCTTCAAAATTAAAAAGAAGGCAACTTGCAGAAATGGAGAGAAAAAGAACAGTGAAAGGAAATAAAAGGAACATTCCTAGATCTGCTGCATACACTATTTTTCACCATTCTTGGAAAAGAATCACAGATATTTCTTTCCTCTGCGATTTCAAGCTCCTGAATGGCCCTGGGATCTCTGATTTACCCAAAAAATCCTTTCTTGTAATGAAATCAGACTCTCAATGTTGCTTATATATTACTCTTACAGTTGAAAATCCAAAGTAATTTTAACATTTAATCTACTGTCTTTACTCCTTTGAACAGAAATAATGGAAAAAAGATAGTGACAAAGAAAAACACCAGTGGGAAGTATAATGAAAATTGAGTCTTAATATAGTTAAGCAACAGATATTAAGTACTGTTAACTGATTGTCTTCTATTCTTTCAAAGGCTCATCTTCCCCAGCTCTCACTGGCTGTGCAATCTATATGTGTGTATGGCAAGTCAGTGCAAATCAGAAACAAACATTTGCCCATAGACTTACAAGGAGCTTTTCAGTTAGACAGAGGTGGTATAAATGCCAGCCTGATCTGATCTGATCTCTTAGTGCAATTAAGTCTAACCTCTCTAGCCTTTTAAACATTGAAAACCAGCTCTAAGTGGCTGTGAGGTTTCAATTACATTTGCACCCTGGAGGGACACAGCAGTGACCTGGTGCTGATGGATTTATGAGTATGTTATCTGACAGGAAGGTGGGTTTAAAAACAGTTGCAACACATGCTTAGTTGTTACACTAAACTACTTTCTTTGGCTTGGACGTCTCTATTTTTCTCCCCTTGGTAGACTCAGGTAGTTCAGGGGATTCCTACCATTGATATGAAGATTATTTTCTCATAGTTGTTTCAGAAATCGAAATCAAAACAAAGTCATTTTAGACATTAAAAAAAATACCAACATTTGAATCATCAGCACAGTAAGAAGCCTTTTCCTTCAGATGGTTTTTTTAAAAGTTGAGCAGATAATTTTCCCTGGCTAGTCTGAGCGAGAGTGATCTCAAACATAAAAGGATGAGTTAGATTTTTGTCAACACTTTTCCATTTAAATCCTTAGAATAAAAAAGTTTCATTGATATATTGTCTTGCCCACATGATATCATACAAGAGCTTGGTTTTCTTAGCTGGTGCTATAGATGATTATTCTTGAAAGTTATGAATTGATTTCCTTATTCCTCTGGAGCCTTTTATTCTCTTTTGGAGCTAATCATTATCAAATGAAAAATTTAATATTGATGGGAAATAATGGAAACATTTTAAATGGGCTGAAAAATATACAATTGTCATGACTATGAAAGTGTTCAAACTAAATAATAATATTTCACTTTTCTCTAGTATGTCGCAAACCTACATGTGTACATTCCAGCTCAAAACAACTGTCCCGTGTAATGGTTTCAGTTTCACAAATGTATTCTCTGTTAGCCTATGTGTAAAGACTGATAAGCAGTTTTTAATTAACTTATGTCGAACATTACATAGTGGTACATCAAGAAGAACTTACAAGAGGAACAAATCTTCATTCAGCTCAGATCAATACACGTACATAATTCATTACACCTGTACAGAAATATCCTGTGAAGGCACCTTCACTCTCTCCCATGAGGCTTTGCAGATGCCTATTTTAATAATTATTGCAGTAACAGGGATGAATAGGAATATACCCTCAGATGCCTTTGCACGTAGTAACACTTAATGGTGCCTATATGTCACCTATCTGCTTGCATTAAAATGTATAACTTACCTCTTGCAGAGCTGGGAACTGAACCTGGTGTTCCAGCCATATTAGCTCCAGTTAATGTCCTCTTGGATCTTGTAATAGCTTGATGGAAGTGAAATGCATGGACCTGAGCTTTGGATTCATCTGAAGGTGTCTCTTACTTCAGCAGACTTTTGTTTTGCCTTTTCAACTCCTCAGAGCCTGTCTGCCAGGCAATGTCAATGCATAGCTACATACTATGAGTTTAGATATATTCAGCAGCATTATGGCTGGATATTCTCAACGAGTTGTGTAGCTATGCTCCATTCTGCTATGTCTTAGTTGCTAGCAATACCTGTAGCACATGATTCAAAGATGGTGAGTGTATCTGCATCTGGTGCAGGGATTCCAGAGTAGATCAGCCCTAAAATTTGAGAAGATCCTCACTGGAGATGGCAAGACTGCAAAACATGATTGGGCTATACAGAAGACAGTGGTATTGAAAGTTTATAAGCTATTATTTTTGTATTCCAGTAAGAAATACACTTTGGGAATTAAAAATAAAACCCAGTAATACTATTGACAGTGTAATGTTTTTGAAAACACTCCTGTTTTGATATGGGTTTGTTTTGGCCATTCACTTTTTCCTCTAGTGGAGGGCAAGTGGCTGAGTCTCTTGATGCTCTCAACTGGTTCAGATATCCCTGAGTACCACCACCAGAGTTCTTGCAACAGCATGGGTGCCAGTACTTAGCAAGTGAAGTTCTCTGCACAGTCTCATGCCTGAAGCAAGTGACTAATGAGGTCCATGGGTGGGTATCTTTTGATGAAAGGTCACCCTCAGTACTGCAGCAAGAAGAGAGATGAGAAGAAATCAGAGTGCTGTGACAGACGGTTACGTGAGCTTTGTCTCCAGGTTGCACAGAAAGTCATTTGACATAGCCAACAACTTTCCTGCATGGCAAAATTTTCATCTTAGCAGTCTGTGCATGGATCAGTCAGGAACACGATGTCTGTTTTGATAGGTTTTCCTTATTTCTGTTGCCTTTCAAGTGGTCACTGAGGTACAAGGACAAGAAAATTTTAATGTGAAAATGGACAATAACAAGCAGCTTTTGCAAAACTCACTACCTTGGCAGAGCTCTGCAGTAGCAGCATTTCCAATCCATTTTCTCTGTCTAATCCTTGCTGCCAACCCAACTATAGAAAACGAACCAGCTTGGGACAAACAGAAGTGTGTAACTTATCCATCCCTGCACTTCTCCAGCAATAGCCTTTTGCTGACTAATTTAATGAACTATTTATCTGATGATATGGAGAATATGAAGTCAGGGATTTTCACTTCACAGTGTGGTTCCTGTTTGAAACTTGTGCGACCTCCCTGTGACTGCCAGGTTAGTGGCAATGACACATTTTACTGAGAATATTTGGCAAGGAGGGGTTTTGTTTTGTGCTTTTCCTGTCTGGCAGATGGTTTTTAGTTGAAGCAGGGGTAGAAATTCCCCACAGTAGTTGCAGGGAGACTTGGCCACATCCATTGGTATTAATTATAATAATTGTCCTTTGTAATTAACCACGTGCCAGAGCTGGAGGCACAACATCACGGCTCTGCTGACTCCATCTGATTGTCGGGTCCCTTTGTGGATTGCTCTCCCACAACTGGGAAACAGATTGTTTGGGCTGGAATTAGAGAGTTGTAGGTAGGCAGCAGCTGCTCTTGATTGTTTTTTTTTTTATTATATTCTAGCTGGATGCATGAGATCAAATTGGTTTTGTTCATTTTACAGCCTATTCAGTGGAGGAGGAAGAACAACTCCACTGTAACCAGTAGGGCTCTGTTCTGATAGAGGCTCTGCCTTAGACAACACTTAGATATATTTATGTCCGTAAATGATCAGTTCCTTTTCCTCAGCAAATGTAGAAAACAGCCTTACGTGCATCTCCTTCTGGTAGAGAAACCCTTAGTCATTGCATGCCTGTGCAGGTGTTATTTGGTTTGACCTGAACTTGCTGAAGCATTTACTCAGGGAATACAGCGCTACTGAAATTATGCAGGAACTTTCTGCCTTGCAATTTAAACCCGGTACTGCCCTCACTGTCAAGACCCTCATGTTTAACATGTAAACCTATGTACAAAAAGAAGGGCTTTCACATTTGAGTCCTGAGTCTTGTTAATGGTGAAGAACCCAGGCTTACACCTTTGCTTAGCCAGGTCTCTTGCATGCAGGTAGTCTGAAATGTAGCAACTTTTCCTAAAGGTTTTCAAACCAGTGGGAATAAAGGATTTGTTTGATAACTCTTGTACAGGAGTCATAATCTTCACTATTCATTATTAATTATGAATATTGCAGAAGGGTTACTGCAATAGCCCACATACACTAGCACCAGTCATGTGGGTAACAAGTTTGGGATGATGGAACTTTCACTACTAAATTTTTCTGTGAAACTTAGTCCTTCATATCATGCATAGCCAGCCATATCAAGCTACAAAAGGCAAAACTCCACTGTCATTCCTCCATCAAGAGAACTATAACATCCTCCACAGCATATAGTGCATTCAATCATGTCAGCAGCAATGCTCTGAATCCCCACAGTTTGTTTCACCCTAAAATATCAAAGCTTTTGACAAACCTAGGTAACCAAGGTGTTTTGATAAAGTGGACAGGCAATATAAGCACCACATCATCAAAGAGCAAGTCAGTGTTTAGAGAGGTTAAAAGAACTGCCCAAACTGCCCTGAAATTCATATCCAGAGTTCTTGCTGGCCATTCTTGACCCTAAACGTCAGACCTGCACCAGGTGATCTGCTGATGTGGGTGGTATGCTTCCCTTGCCAGTGGATTTGGACTGCGTGGTAAGTGCATGAATCTGGCTCCTGAAATGTTGTGTGCAAATTGGAGTTTCATGTTCAGGCTATGGCATCAATGCAGTATTGAAATGCAGTCCAAACTGTGCCAAGCAGTCTTGACAATGTAGAAACTGCAGTGGTGCTGTAGTGAGTGAATAGGTAACCAACCATGCCTTGACACAAGATGGATGTTTTCCACAGACACTCCTATGCAATATGTTACAAAGCCTCAATGATAAAATGATTAACTTCTCAAAGCAAAACAAAGATACTCCACTTTATCTGGAGAAGAAACGCAAGGTGGCTGCCAAACCTGATCTATAGAAAGAAATTTCTGCTCATTGTGTTCCACTAAGTCTTTTAGAAATGGCAATAAAATCACAGTATCTTTTTCTTTTTGGCCTCATGCCAAGCCAAGGATGGATCTGACTCTGCTCTGTTCAGTCTGGGGATGAGGGAGCAGAATAACGCAGCTTACTGTGGCGCCTAAACCAAATCTTTCATAGAAAGAGAGAGAATCTAAATTTCCCTCCTGCATTGAGTGCATCAAATTACTTCAGCTTATGATATTGTATTACATTATTAAAGCTGAACTCCAAGGGAGCAGGTGGTCCAGTGATGTTATTTCACCTCCCAAGTCTGTTAGCAAAGCTGTTATCTTAACCACAACTGAGAATAAATTTTGGTGGCTGCAGTCTAAGGTTTTTTCAAAAGCAGAGGGTTATAAATGTTAATGGCTATTAGAGTTAAATGTTTGCGTTTGACTATGATTTGTACTAGTCACTGTAGAGTGGAAAGAGACAGTATTTTTTCTGAAGACATTCAATTCCCAAACCATTTTGAATGTTTTGGGGAGTTTGGACTATCTCTTCTCCAAAGTTTAGGGGAAGTGTCTATATCCAAGCTTGAAGGGGTATTTCTGAAGGCTTGAGTGGAGAAGGCATGGATCAGAGCACGAAATCCTTACTTGCTGCCTGGCTGCATTGTGCATAGTTTAAATCAGCTCCAAATTGACAAGAGAAATTTAAATAGAAAGAAAACCCATAGCCCGTGTTCTCAGTATTCAAGGGAAGGAAAAAAATAAAAAACTAAGGGAAAGAGTCTGCATCTCAAGCTCATCGTTGCATTAGAGGAGATGTACTGAATTTGCAGAATGGCTGCAGCAAGTTGTGAATAATGTATGAAAGGGAAAAATTGCTTCCCTGTGCACAGAGAGAATGTAAACAGCTGTGCTGTTTGCTGTGTGCTGGTTACATGGATACATTGGTATCACTGAGGACCTGGGAAGAAGGCTGTGGCAAATCCAGGGTTCCTGAGATTTCCCTCCTTCTCTAGCACCAGCCCTTAAGAAAGTTTAAAATTACTTTCGTTGCTTATGATTAATATTTGTTCCTTTTCTTTCCTCCTCTATTGGCAAGTGTCCAGTTAAAAGGAGGGAAAGGGAATGAGAAACATACACAAAAGAGGCCAAATAAGGAAACACACATCTAAATACATCATAGCTAATGGTTTTGGTTTTGTTTTGGATTTTTTTTTCTCTTTTTCAATGCTGTTTATTTACTGTAGATGAGAAATTGGGATTAGTAGGCTTGGCCAAAGTCAGTGTCTTCTGATACTAAAAACCAAACCTTGATTTCTTTCGCTTCTGTGTTTACCCACTACCTCAAGTAGCTAATCTAGAGAACAAGTCTTATGAGGAAAGGCCAAGGGAACTGGGGTTGTTTAGCCTGGAGGAGGCTCATGAGGGACCTTATCGCTCTCTACTGCTACGTGAAAGGAGGTTGTATTGTGGTGAGGTTTGGTCTTTTCTCCCAGGTAACAAGCGATAGGACAAGAGGTAACAGCCTCAAGCTGCGCCAGGGGAGGTTTAGACTGGATATTGGGAAAAATTTCTTCACTGAAAGTATTGCCAAACATTGGAGCAGGCTGCCCAGGGAAGTGGTTGGGTCATCATCCCTGGAGGTATTTAAAAGACTAACTAGCCATCGAAGTGATCTTACAGGTCTTTTCCAACCTTAATGATTCTATGATTCTATACTTTGAAATGTCAGAATCTGGTCAAAATAAGGTTTGTGTTTCAATGCGTCACAGGTCAGACCTGAAAACTACTTTTGTCTTTAATCTCCTGGCCAGAAAATGAGACCCATGCCAACTTAGGTGTCATCTTGATAGTAGTGTTAAGTAAGGTTTAGGGCCAGCCGGACAACAGCCTTTTTCAGAAGGTTATCTCAACTGTGGTCTTTGGAAGAGAAGGGGAACAAGTACAAGCCCATTACTTACTTATATTTCTTTTAAATGAAATAAGCTTTTAAAATTTTTCAAATAAGCTTTAAATCCTACACTCTAAATTTAAACAGAAGAGTGAATAATGAAACATGGCTCTAAGAGCTGTCCCTCACTGCCAGGAAAATCTTTTGTCTGATGTGGTGAAGAAAACACAGACAATTAGTCATTTTTATGCTTTCAAAGCATTGCTTTGATGGTGCCAAACTTTTTCTGACAGGTCTCATCTACTTCAGTTATCTGCCACTCCAGCTTATGAGGTTTCTAGGGCAACTGTCATCTTCATAGTGAACTACCCAGCATATTCTCAGGATTCACAGAAGGCTGCTCTTAGTGGTTCCTTTTCCTTTAACACTCATAGATTTCAGTAGCTTAATTTCTAAAACTCACAACAGCAAAGTACCATTATTATTTATGAGTACAGGTGAGTGATGTTTTGTCTTGGATTTTTTGCAAAACTGATGGTTAGGAAGACTTCAGCTTTCTCTTCTGTCAAGTGTCTTCATAGGCAAAGGTTCTTGGCCAAGAATAGTGCTTTTGAACTTTGTTGGGAGTAACATTAGCGTCACTGCTCTGGGAAAATGTAGCTGTCTCAGCCTGGGAGCTGAGCTTCTTGTCTGAGGAACAAGGGAGTTGAAGAGAAAGGCAGTGGAAACAAAGAGCTGCAGCTGTAGAGAGACCTTCTGCAGACTATCTATGAAATTGCTTCTATCACAGGCTCAGTGCATCTCAGTAAACTGATATGGGGTTATTTATATTGTTAGAACCTGGTCCTAAAAAGGAGAGGAGCTAGTTTGCTGGCTAAAGGAGATGGGAACCTTTGCTCTTTAAGTCCACAGTCTGGGGAAGTTCAATGGGACAGTGTGGTTGCAGATTGCTTGTACAAATATGTTTATTCTGTGGATCAGGAAGACCGTTAACCATGCTACCTGGAAGAAATAAATGATTAGTCCGAAATTCTAAATTCTGGGAGATAATGTGTGTGCATATTATGATAATTAACTATGCTTGGCTCCAATGTCAAGTCTCTGTTCTTAAAACACTTTCTTGTGAAATATGATGATTTTTTCATTCCATGTAAGATGGACAGGTAGTGATAAAGAGATTTAAGGAAGCTGCACCACCACAGATGGGTGCAGTCAAAACAAAAGGCATGAAGTTTCACTGATTCAGAGAGAAGCTCCCTGTGCATCAATTTTGTGTTCCAGTGGCGTCTGAAAGCTCTTTGACAACACTTTTAGGGTGGGTATTGTGTATTTGAAAAGCAGCTAGCATGTTAGTGACAGCTATTTAGGAAGCAGTATTCTTCACTGTCCATTGGTATCGTTCTTCCTGTTCTATTGGCTGTGTAGAGGCAGAAGCCGAACAGCATTGATCATTCAGATCTGCTGCTGGTTTCCAGGCCAAAAAGTAACAAAGAAGCTTGCTGGCTCATCAGCTAGCAAAGGATAAATGGGTACCATGGTTTTCACCACATCTTCTCTACAAGATTGTAGAGGAGCAAGGAAATGCAGAGTTAGCTCTTGAAAATGAATGATAAAGTTTTAGACTTCCAGCTGGACCTGTTTGCTAACACCATCCACCCCAGCCACTAATGCTTCCCGCTTCCCTGATGAGTGTCCATTTTCTGCTGCTGGCTTGGTGTGAGAATATCATGAATAGGATTTTTTATTTATTAGCTGTGTTAATGTGGCACATAAGAGCTGCATTACGCTGGGCACAGTACAAACACATTTATTTAGACTTGTGTGAAAATTACTAATGAGAAAAGATGGCTGGCCAAAGCTCTAGGCATTCTGACACCTCTGAATAAAACAATGACATCCCAACAGTGTTTAAAGTGATGATTCCAGCAGAAACTCAGCCAGCTGCTTCCAGAAACTATTATAGCATACTATTAGCCTTCTCTAAATAGGCTATGGAACAGAAGACTTGACAAGTGTGAGGCAATGGTCTTTACCCTTAAGTGTTTTCAGTCCAAAGCCTCAATCTCCATCAGTCTACTTACATGATGCTGTCCAGTGAAAAGTTGTGGTTACTGGTCATCCTTAAAACTATATGTGTCTCTGGATGATCAAGACAGAAAGCAAAGGGAGAAGAAATGAAAACTTATATTTGCTTGAAAAGAAAGAAAAGATGGAGACTTAAAACTGAAAGGACTTGCCTGAGGCCAGGTAGGGAGTCAGTGGCAGAGCCCAGAATAGACACCAGATGTTCCAAGTCTGTAAGTCTGTGACAATATATCTTAACATTAATTTAGCACAGACATTTTCCTTCAAAGTCTGTTTTCATCTCTCCCTTCTGAATTATCTTTTGGTTGTCTTTTTTTTTTTTTTTTTTTTTTTTTTTTCCCCAGGGCCATCTGAAGAACGGTTTGGGGAGTTTCAAAACAAAAATCATACACTGAGGAATCCAAGCGTTGGGACCTTTGCTTGAGTTCTGATTTACCATGAGCGAGAAGAGCTGCTCTGATCCTAATTACTAGGCAGGAACCTCAGAGACTGCAAGAGTCTATAAATATTTGCTTTATTTGCAGTGAAGAGTACAGGAAGTTCTGAGTTAGCCTAATTTAGGCTTCAATATAGGCTATTTATGTGCTACCTCCTGGGACCACCTCTGATTACTGAAAGAGTGACCTTATTGGAAACCAACAAGTAGGTCTGCAGTTAATTATAAAGGGTTCAGAGCTCACTGCAGAACCCTAACAAAGGTATTTTTGTGGATGATGTTACAGCTCAAATCAGGAGAGCTAAAACAGATGGTGTACTTGTTACTGCTCTCTGAGAACACCTATAGAAAGACACTGATGCCAACAGGGAAAGGCCAAGCCCAATAGGTCAGAAGAAATGGCAAAGATCAGGCTGTCTGGGCTCTCTAATTAACATCTGAAAGTAATAAAGAACTGGTCAGTGGGGTCAGGTACAGGTGATGCTGTGTTGCTGGAGGGTTTTGTTTGTCTTCTGCTTTTGGAAGAAGTGGTTTAAACGTTGTTGCCTCTTTCTGAACTTTATGATAATGGCAGTGACTTAATCTAATCTAAATGTGGCCCTTGGAGAAAATCTGCTCTAGGACTTTTCCAAAATAATTTCCTGAAGGAAGGAAGACTCTCTCTGAGTAAAGTTCAGAGGAGTGTCTAAATAGAGAAATGTAAAAAGCTGACTTAAAGGACAGCAAGTTTATACATGGGATGTTGCTCCTCTGGGGCATTATAGAAAATGATTATACCAGATTTTGTTCATCAAGGCAAAGTAAGCTAAATCAGATACAAGGCAAAGCCCTTAGGAGGGGGAGGAACGTATTCACTTCAGTGAAGCAACTGTGATAGTAATTAAAGCCCAGATGGAAACCTTTGAATGTGTCTGGCGTCTGTGTATCCGCTGTGTTTTTTCTGTTAACTTGACATTATAAAAGGAGCACCCAAAGAATAATGAGATATTGTTTGAAATTTCATCAGTCAAGCACTGTCCCAAATTTGATTCATTATAAACAATCTTCAAAAATTGCTTTGGGTGTAGATGATACAGGTAGGGAGTTTTCTCAAGTGGTAATTCACAAAGAGAGAAATTGTACATTATTTGTAGGTTTGTCTTCGCTGAAATGCAGTCAGGATTAATCACACCACTTGCCAGCTCTGACTGTGAACCCCTTGTACTTCAGACATATGGATAGAATTTTATTCTACTGTTACATATTCTTTCTGAAGCAGAGAGCTATGCTATTTACTTTGTGAGCAGATATATGGCAAGATTTGAGTAAAAAATCCTATATGATTAAAAAAAAGATAATGTAAAAATCAAGGATTAAAAAGGGAAACATTGTCCTACTTTTCCCCTCTAATACACAAGCCAAGAGCAAAGGATAGTCTGGTGTGGAAACACTGATAAAGGGTTAGAAAAATGTAGAGTGATTTGCTGTTACTGCAGAATGGAGGGCTGGGGGTGGCTGTAATTCTGCTGCGCTGTCGCACACACTGGGAGCCTCGAGTGTCTCCTGCCTTGTGTTTGAGTCATTACTTTATCTGGAGCAGACAGACCGCTTCCAGCCCCAAATCCTCCAGCATATGCACTACTTGATGTCTAGTACAGTCACGTGTTGTGCTAAGATTTACTACTAACACTTGAGTAATTGGAGAATGGTAGCCTACGCTCACGTTTCTCCTGGTTTGATAGGCCATGCTTGGGGTGCCAGCATCACCAACCAGCCTTTTATGTCAGAGAAGGCAGAGGAGGTAGTAGTTTGGAGCAAGATAAAAGTACAAAAAAAAAGAAAAGAAAAAGAGAGAGAAGATATTCCTCTTCAGGTATGTTAGATTGCTTTTTCCCATGCCATCTGTAAACACGTATTTAAGGGCTTTTGAAGAAGTCTGTTACTCCCTAGACAGACCCGTTTATTGGCAATTTTGTGATGTTTCAGTTGCAGGCAAAGGTGTAGTTAAACATGCATAATTAGTGGCAGTATTAGTGGTCTTTAACTCCAGGCAGCGGTGTTTTCCCTGGGTTTTCATTACCTTTATGCTGATAATGGCTTACATCCTTTGTACTAAACCCATGTTGCCAAAATCCTTCTGGTGGTTTTCACTTTAGAAAGTATCTCCATGTGAATGTATTTTCCCCACGTATGCTCTCAGTCATCATTATCTTTTTTTCTTTGTTTTTTGCACTGGAGTACATGGGGCCCCTTTTGCAGTCTGTATTCTGAAATAACAACAAAAAAGCCACTTCTTAAAAATGTGACGCCTGTTCTTAATGGTTTTTTTTTAAAGAGCTCTGCTCTTAACCTACCCACTTTGTGGCTCTGTGGCTACATTTGCTTCTGTGCTCTTGACAAGTGGTTCAGTGCTCACTGATGAGAACCCAAACCCCTGAGTCCCACGACTCAAGAATCTGAGACAGATTAAATTTTCAGATCTAATTTTTTCCTTTTTAAATCTTCATTTTACCTCTACGTTTAATATTAGATGGTATAACAAGTGCATGTGTTTACGGAAGGTGGTTTTTATGTAAGTGAGGTTGCCACCTATAACCTTGGAATTGGAGTTGCAGCGTTTGTGGGCTCTGTGATCTGTCCTCTGGAGAGGGATAAGGGACTTGCAAGTTGATAAAAGATTTGAGTGTAGTGCAGAGGAGGAGCCTATTCCCAATAACCCCTACAGTCAGCTTTTCACCTGCCATCCTGTGACGCTGTTTAAAGCCAAACTAATTGTAATAAAATAAATAATCATTTTTTTATTCCCTAAAACCAACATCCTGTAAAGTTTATGAGACCACTGGTTGTATTTATGGCTCTTATATCCCCAAAGAGGGGCACAGTGCTTTTGCCTGCGATTTCATTGCTGCCGTGGGACTGAGGTCTGAATCTTGCATCAGTGTACATAAGAGGAGACTTGAGAGATTTATAATGGGAAAATGCTGTCAGCTCCGTAATTTGTTGCAAGGCTAACAGGCAGCACTGTAGTTCCTGACAGCTCCAAACCCTTATTCTCTGGGATAGTTTGTTTCTGATCTACTCCCTTTGCTGGATCTTCCCCCCCTGCCTCTGGATGAATGGACCTAGGGTGGTGAATATCTATATTGCTTCATTTTTCCTTAATATTTTAATACCTTTTCACTTTTAGGATTTCCCATTGTTGAAATTTGTAAGAGATTTCAGGAGCTTCACAGCAGAAAGGCTTTTTCATGTAAGCTGCCTTTTTTCTTCTTGTTCCTTCCACAGCCCAGAGTATCTTACGTATTCATTGTCACGCTGGATACTCCAGCAGTGGCTTTACATTTGCAAGCCTTGGTACTTTGCTGTGTCCAAAAAATGGGTAGACACCGAACAATACCTACTT
Source organism: Psilopsiagon aymara (assembly GCA_024733675.1). NCBI lineage: Eukaryota > Metazoa > Chordata > Aves > Psittaciformes > Psittacidae > Psilopsiagon > Psilopsiagon aymara. Next base: position 28,059 of record JANRGW010036555.1, on the reverse strand, counting down.
TTAACTTATTTGAGGAGAATGCTGTGAATCTGCATAATGGTCTCACACAGAAAGTGCTTTATCTTCATGAGTTACTGAGTCAGTTTAGGGTATTCTATTGGCAAAAGCTTTCAGAGAAATTATGCATGGTAAATTAATGAAGGCCGTCTGAGGTATTATTGTGTGTGAATGCACATGCCATTAGAATCAATGGCTGGCTGAAAAAAGTTAACGGTCATTAAGGGACTGTTAAAAAGGCCAGTGGACACAGATTTACTCTCTTGCAGGGCTCTGGTTGGGTTAGGTGAAGACAGAGATTGCTGTTTGCCTCCAGGCCACAGGACAGCCCAGGCTTTGTGCTTCCCTGTCCCCATTTCTCTTGGCTTCTGGTAGTGGCAGATTTACAAGAGCCTCCAAGAAACTGTCTTCTGAGCAGGTAAAGACCTTTGTGTCACTTTTTTACTTTACAAGCAGTTCATAACAGAAAGTCCAAGTGGGCAAGCTTGAAAGTGCTTAAAACCTCTGACCATCTCTTTTTCATGGGGAATTGAGCTTTTAATGGAGAAGTTGCAAAAGAGAGAAAGGGTACTGTGTTTTTTTGGGTGATGCCGTGCTATCTGATGGTGAGTCTTTGAAATATTGCTCATCTGAGTAGTGGAGTATCGCCTCCAATTTATGTTCAAATGGCAAGAAACTGAATGGACTGCTGCAGCAGATCTAACCATTAGCCAATGGTAGGGGAAATAGAGCGCTAAATGCCAACTGAAGATTAGGCAACTGTGTACCATTACTAGCAATTCAGCTGTGAATTTGTCATACACAAAATACTAAGTGACAAGAGCTATTTCCTGGGCACCTCTATTCCCCTGGGATGTGTCTTTTCCCTTGAGCACTGTAGATCTTTTTTTCCACATCATATTTTGATTGCAGTGATTCTGACTGAAATAAAATGCAAGGAGAAAATTAATGATTTGATATCTTCTTGCAGCTGCTAAAGGAAATATAAAAGAGTCTTTGATCCGGGGGCTTTAGAAAAGTGAGCTGGACCAATTACTGGTACTTACTTACTGACCTAAGTAAGTGATAAAGCGACTGTGTCGAAGTTTAATTAGTCTTGATCAAGATAAGTTTTTAGAGCTAGTGGCCTTTTGAAGAAGTAAGGCTCCTAGTTGTCACTTATGCCACAACATGTTCTTTTATCATACTTCATGTGTCTCCATCAGGAACAGTTTTTATTTAGAATAAAAAAGAAATGGCTCATTTGATGGAGATTAGCACAGACAAGCTTACTAATATTTGAAGGCAATTTCCCTATCTTACCTTTTTCTCTATTTCTCTATCCCACAGAGATTACCTCAGACTGCTGTTGTTAGTCACTGTTATTTATATAAAGATATGTAATGTGTTTGTGCTCGAGGGGTCGTCTGTAACAGCGTATGCAATTTCATATTGTAGAGACTTGCAGGAATTACTGTGAAGAATTGCTTTCCAGTGACAGCTTTATCCTGCCTGTAATATGTCATTGTGTGTGACTTTCAATTAATCACGCAATAACAAAACATTGCGTCTGGCGACAGTGGTGCGTTCATTAATATTGAGAAGTTTCAGCTTTATGAACACAAATTCCATCGCAGTCCCCTGCCCAGTTGTGCACTTTAATCAGCAAGTCTCAACCCAGAAGAAACATTTCTCTCTTCTCTTCTCCCCCATCATCCTCCATTGTGATCTATTAAGCTGCAATCCATAACGCCTGATGTCTCTGTAATGGCCCGATGGCTGTGGTTTTAAATGATTGCATGAATTTGACTTTGTCTCATTCTGCCTTGACCTTGGTGTCTTCAGTAGCTTCCTCTGCCTCTGGTTTCAAATCAGGAGTGAGAATGGAAGAGTGACAGGATTGACTTTGGAGATATTTCACAGGAGGTTTAATGTTGTTCTTTGAGGAAATGGGAACACAAGTGGTAAGAGAGAAACCATTGCTGGGAGACAAAACACAGTGATTTGCAAATTTGCAGGAGAAAAGGCATCATGCTGTTGAGCATAACTGGCTCCATAGGCTGAAGCCTGCTATGTGCAGGCCCTCATTGATAAGCACAGTAGAAGCCTTCCAGTAATTCTTCCCCTTGCTCAGTCTCTCATTTATGACAAGATGCTAAGTAATATATTAATTTAAATAAAACCCCAAAATCTCAATGTGTTTTACAGCTGTACCTATATCCTGAACTGAAACATAAAGAGCCATTGAGTGGTCTGTGCTTGGGCTACAAAGAAAGAAAGACACCCTCGGCCCAGCCACCAAGTATGCATCCCTGTTGTTACATCCAGCTAAATTCAGAGTAGATTCTACTCCACTGAAAGCCTTTTTCACTTGATTTCTTCTAGGTTAGTATTGAGGTTTTACACCTCATTGCCATAGAAATAGGCAACCTGGTAGTAATTAGTGTAGATGCTTTTCTTCTTTTTCCTTGAAGGAGATGAACTTAATGTTTAAAAGTGCTTGGCTGGACAGTGTCAGAAGAATCTCCTGAGAGCTGGTTTACGGCAGAACAATGGCATGTTACACAAAACAGAGGAAACTAATTTTTGTATCTTTTCCCATGGATTAGCACTGTTCGTGAATTTATAACACATATGACTGGTTGCCTTGAAAAGTGTTCACTGAAATAAGGCATTTGTGTTAGGGGTGGATTTTGACAGTGGTGTGTTGGATGGGTCGGAGTACTTTCACTTTTTGTAAATAAAACGCAAAAGTCTTCAGGATTCTGAGGAGTAACAACAAGGTTTGTAGCTCCTTGGGGAAATCTTCATGCTCTGGCTTGCCGAATCTCCCCATTGTCTCTGAATTACCAGCCAGATCATAAAAACATAGTTAATCAAGGGTTTACCTCAAACATGTTTTTTTTCTGGGGTAAATGCAGTATTATACTAGCACCAATCAAGGTTCTTACTCCCTCTGGCCGACTTCTGCCAGTTTGGCAAGGGTATTGGTTTCGGTTCCTTAATTAAGGCTATCCCCATCTATCCTGTTGTATGAGCAGTGGGTCTGACAAGATTCTGGACTTGCTAAACTATATAAAACAGAAGCAGCTGTCCTCGCATGGGCTTGAGGGCATTCGGTACCATGGAAGGTGACCTCCTTGGTGATCCCTGGTAGATGTAAACGAGTACAGCTCTATAGAGCCATTTACTGCCCAGTGTGTGGGATATCTATTTGCTTCAGAATTTTTCATCAAGCGAAGGCTGTTGGTGGTTGTGTTAGGATCCAAATGCACACAGAGGAGGCCTCCAAGAAGGAGGCTTTGTAATCAGTTTCTCATTCCCAAATTATTTTTGCAGGATTCCCACAGTATGGTGTTTGAGTAACAGAATAATTTCCTAGCTATTAAGTGCCTGAAAATCAGCAGTAATTAACTTAGTGCAAATTATTCTCTTCCTCTCCCTCCTCTTTGCTCAAAAAAACAAACAAACCCCCTTTCTCAGCAGAGGAAATGCAGATGGAAGCAGTCTCTTCCGCCTTAGTACAGCCATGCACAGACTACATCTTTCTTCCTCCCCTTTCAGTTCTGTGAATAACATAATTGCTTTGTTATCCCTCAGGGGATTTGTAATATTAACATTGGTTAATGACATTAATTCTAGTTTTTACCATTAATAAAATGGCATTGCTTAAAATTAAGCATTACATTTCAATTAGTAGTCCATCGAAGACTTTAATAGTCTGGAGCATTAAAGCAATATTTTTTTTTAATTTCTGATTAATTTTTTATTGTATCATGCTAATTTCCAAAGAGTGATTGAAAGCGCAGCTGATCCAACGAGCGACCCTATCTGCCATGTTTCTTGAGGGAAGTTCTTTCTTTTATGACATTATGCAAAAAGGTCACATTTCCACAAAGCAGGAATCTGTTTTAGTCACCTCCTGAATTCATTATCATCCTTTTTACTTTTTAACATGAGGCACATGATATACAGGCACCCCAGGTGGACATGTTTAAATTAATCTAGTAATAATTGATTCAGAAGAGATTTGGAGGACAGAATTTGCATAAAAGCCATAATGAGAGCAAATCCTCCAAGGCCAGACTGAACAGCTAAGTCACTGAATAACTTACGTCTCCTAAGCTCATTTGGTTATATATGCAGGATGAAGGTGTGGGGGCTGGCATGCCATGTGATTGGAATTCATTACAAATAATTCATCTCCTCCAGAAAGCCCAGCCTCAGAGTATATTAAAATGATATTAGCCCCGAAATGCTTGCTCAGGCCTTGCCTCCTGGAAGATGACAGCAAGGTTTCTGTTTGAGGGATAGTTTTGGATTTTTAAAGCATTCCTGACAAGTCAAGCTGGCACTTGGGCTGGGGTGTCCACTGGGAGGCTGCTTTTCCTGACTGGTGGGATACAGATGTCCAGTTTTGGCGGGACATCTGAGGTTGTCAAAAACATGAGTATGGAGGATTATCCCACGTTTCACTCTCTCCTACCTTTTCCTTCTGTTCCAGCATGGGACTGCTTAGATCCTAGGGTTTGCATTAAATCCTGGATCACCTTGGTGTCTTTTGAAATTTAGGGGAGAGGGACATTTTACAGGATGGGGACTGTACTGTGAACTCCTTAGGTACAGAAAATCTGGACAGTGAATATTATGACAATTAAAAGAATGCAGCCAAGGGTTTTTTGGAAGTCACGTATCCTGCTTCACTTTCCCATTGCCTAAATACCATTTTTGAGAAAATCTCTAAAAGGATGCTGCTGTCACCCAGCATAGCAATACCTGTGTTCTTAGGCTGGTGAGCTTCAGTTAGCAGGCAGCACAGCTCCTGGTATCAGAGAAGTTACATAGGATGTTTGGAGGAAAAGGAAAGTTCAGCTCAACCTTTTCAGAAACTGTTGATCATCAGGTACTTTTTTGGGGAAAAATTGACGTCACTGTAGTTTTCAGCAGATGAGGAATCAGTCCTATTTTGTTTACACACAGCAGTCAGTCATAACATGGCATTTGTGAGCTGTATAGTTTCTGCACTTCTTCCCTTCAGTGCTATCCTGCAGCCAAGTAGCTCTGGGAAGAGCCACTCTCCTCTACAGTATACCAAATGGTATGCAAGAGATGGGACAGACCAAATCAACCCTGTGGTTCCAACAAGAGAAAGGGTTAACAGTCCCAACAGGTAACTGCTGTTGCAAGAAATATGAGTAAACTGGGCACAGCAGGGAGAAAAGGAATCTGGCTGACAGTTGTTATTTTGTCTGTTCAGATTTGCGGCATATATAGACTGTTTAAATGCCTTCTAGCCAAAGGGTTCCACATGATAAATAGTACTGTGCAGTGTCAAGAAGATGCTGCAGCAAAACATTCTTGTTTCAAGCAGGCTGAAACTTGGATGCCTTGTGCTTGTTCTCCTATGAATATGTGTTATGTGGCACTAGGTAATCACAAATTTTTGACAAAACAAACCAGCTGTAGTTAGTCTCTCCTGTGTGGGTGAGCATTAAAAGAAAACATTCTTCTCATCCTGTTGTTGCAACGTAGTCCTGTGTACAGGAAGATGCAGCCGGGAGGGACGAGGTAGATTTGTGACACGCAGCAATTGCCTTTGACCCCAGTACATGGGGTTGCAGGAGTGATGCAAGAGGATGGAGCAGAAGTGGATGGGTGGCAGGAGATGTAGTGTTAGGGCTAGTTCTGGTGTGTTTAAACTGGAAAAACAAGGCTCTAGGGAAAATCAAGCTTGTATGTTTTGGCTGACTCTCAGGCCAGAGGTTTAGTGTGATGATTTTGTGGCTCAGTTTTTGTCTGCTGGAGACTTGAACTCTGAGATTGCTTCAGGTCAAAGGAAAAGCAAGTGGATTTTTATTTTTTTTTTAATTTTATCTTCTTACTGTTTTCCACCTGTGTGGTTGCACCATTACCATAGTGGCCACTGCATAGTGTGTCGGCATTGCCTAACTGCTTGGCGCAGTCTGAGGACTGCGGTTGTCCCCGGCTTGCTGTAATGGTGTTGAAGAGAAAAACCTTGCAACCTATATTAGGCCTCATGCAATTTGGAGCCATTGCTACTAACTTCCTTACTAATAATCCCATGGGATGTCTCCAATGGACCTCTAAATAAAGGTAAATAAAAAAATAGTGTCAGTAAAATAACAATTAGTAGTCCATTAAGTTAAGAATTAAAGAACTCTTACAGTTTTCATATTAAACTGTGAGACGAAAGAAAGTCCTGTACCAAAAGCACTTGGAAGAGTCAGGAGGAGTTTACTTCTCTCTTTGTGTCTACCAAAACCTGGTTGCAGTTACTAGTGACAGAGTCACAGTTGGGTTATGCCTCAGTTTCCCAGCTGTAATGTCACAGCTGCTGTGGGGCGGAGTGTAAACAGGGACACCGCACATCTGGGAATCACTGCAAACAGAGGAGCTTCCAGAGACTGTTATGCACCAGAGTGTGTTGGAATGACATTGTCTACACAGTGTGGTGTTAGGGGCTGGTTTTATTTTTGTTAGGGGCTGCTAATTTGCACATTTACAAACCTTTTTCGCATTGTGCCAGGGAGCAACTTTAAGAAAAGCTTTAAGAAAGTGTTGGTTCTGCAACAGCTTAAGGCATGGGTCTATGGGATGAGTACCAAACTTCAAGCCAGAAAGAGCCCTTGCAGGCAGGTGTCTATTTGCAGTAAGTCTGATGATGAATCTGCTGTACTTGCATTATATAGTTCATATGCATGTAATCAACATAGCTGGCACCTTGAAATTTACAGCACCCATACAGAAGACTCTACTTCATGCATACAGCAAGAAAAGGAAACTGCACTGCAACATACGCTGAGCCCTGGGCATGCTCCTTGGCTGCAGACAGAGACTCTGGAATAGTTATTACTGTGTTGCTGCTGTCAGATAAGCCCTGGGATGGCTCCTCCCTTGGTCTATGTTGCACTCATTCATCCTCTCCTTTTGATGAAAAATCCAGAGACTTTGACTGGGAGCCAGGAGCTCCTCCTGGTTTCTAAGCTAGGCTGCAGTAAACTTCATCTCTGAATTGCAGTTGTGCTAAGTACCATAGCATCCATTGTCTTCTGTTGTGTTCATCTCTGCCCTCATCTCTGTGTTTCACAGATGGAACACATGAAAAATAATTCCATAGGCGTTCCAGGTCCCAGAATTGCCAAAAATACCTCCACTTTGACATCTTCGTTGACAGTCTCTCAGAGATGCCATTCTCTGAGAACAAATAGGTCTTCCCATCCAAACGGTAGTCTTCTAGAGATCAGGGGACGGACACCACCAGGGAAACAAATGAGTGTAAGCCTTCATTGCCAAGTATGATCTTTGGATAAACAGAAGACTTCAGACTCCAAGGCACCTTTTCACAAGTGATAAATTCATACCCAAAACAAACACTAACAAAACCTCTCATTTTTTTATATTATGAGTGGCCAGCTAAAAAAAAAAAGGTCTAGAGCCCTTTGAGGTGAGCCTCTTGAGGCACTTGGGGACACACTCAATGTGTGGTCAGGTTAGTGCTATTCAAAAGCAGTTCTGAGTGTCAGCAGAGCACATATTTATTTATGCCCACCAGGTTTGGCAGGAACTCAGTGGTACAGTATACTTTGCTCTATACACAGGCTTTTATTGTTGAATCAGCTTTATTTAATGGGAGCTTTCCATAGTAGGTTCCTGTTCTGCTGTGCTTCCTCTAAAGGTGAGGAAACAGTTCAGTTTCCAGGACCGTGTAGACACTCACTGTGCTGCTGAGGCCAAGTAGCTAAGTGGTGGCTGATGGCTCATCGAGGACTTGCACCAGTCCATAAGGACTGATATCAACCAATTTGTTTTGTACCAAACTGTTATTAAGAGTTTTGTCTCTGTTACCTGTCCTGAACAAGAACATTCCACTGCCTTTCGTGGGCTTGGTTTGGAACCTTGATCAGTCCTGGATGGTTTTGAACAGCGATCAGAAAGCATTCTAGAAATATAATGTCTCAAAGTGAACTGTCAATCTTTTATGGTGTGTAGTCCTAAGAAGATCAGACTATAGGCTATTACTATTCAGCTCCACTACAGGCTTCACAAGCCATGAACTGAACAGTATATTAGGTTAAACTGATTTCTCCTTTGCAGAGAGTTACCTGAATTATTTATATAGATCTAGATAACAGAAAGGTTGCAATAAAGTGGCCTGTGTTATGAGTCCTCAATTGGTTTATCCCTGGTATAAAGCCTACTGAGATACTGCAACCAGTGCCTTGCAGACCGTGAGGCAAGAGCTGTGAGACTGGTCAGAGTGAAGGCTGAGCTTCTGCTTTGCCACAGGAGAGTCTGGTGCCTGCACACTCTTGCAGTCCACCCTGCAGCTGAATTGTAGGGTTTTTAGAAAGATAACCCTTGGATTACATGTATGAAAATGTGGTTCTGTCCTCCTGGGGTGTTGTGAGAGCGAGTTCAGTGTGAGGCTCAGAGATGATGTTGTAGTGGGAAGGCTGTGGGAAACCTTGAACAAGGTGGGCTCATGAGAGCACGGTGAAACCCAGCCAGGACAAGAGCTACAGCATGTAAGCTATTGCGAATTTAGAAATGAGCTCACTGATTCTTCAGAAGACTGTAGCGTGATTTAATTAAAGAAAAACAAGATCTCGTCACAGATTCTTATCTGAACAGTAGTTTGACCATTCCCATATGTTTGTCTCACAAGTGCATAAATGAAAAAGCTTGCTAGGTAGAAGACCCCCAGTCTAAGGGTGCACATGAGATCTGACTTCTGGGTATGCATGTTTTGGCTATAAGACACATCCCATTTCCCCAGTGCCGGCTGAGGGCTGAGTGTATGCATGTGGCCGGGGCAGAGGGAAAAGCTGTGCCTTTTCTTCGATAGTGTGGAAAGGCCATTGAAGCCAGTCTGGTGGGAGAAATTCCAGCTGGTGAGGGTGGGAGGCGAGGGCAAGGAGTGGTGGATGAATAAAGGACCATGGTTTTGTTGGCCTTGGAGCTCTCTGTTTTCTAGGGCAGAGCTGCCTGTGCCAGCCTGTCACAGCCACATTGCTGAGCTGTCTTGCTTTATAATGTTTATATTTATTTCCCTTCTTCTTCCAGTACTTTTTGGAATACTTTAATGCCCACCTCTTTCCATTGCTGTTCTTCCCTCTGGTATCCCATTCTAATAAAATCATAACTGTGCCAATCACAAAAGATCCCAAACAGAAGAATTAAAGCTTTTACAGGAGGTTCCTTTTAAATCTGTTTTAAAGGCAGCTCTTTTCTTTAAAATGAAAGATGAAGCATTTTCTTTTATCCTTAAACTTTACTGTCACGTTTTATTAAGTCAAAATGATAGTTATAGTCAGAGAAAAGCAGGATATGAATTCCTGGTACAGGCATTTTTGAAGTGTGCTTTGTTTTAAAGCCCTGAAGATTGATTGAAGGCATTTTTCTTTTAGACATGGAGCTTTACTCAAAGGGGGCCTGATCTGAGTTGCCCTCTGTAAATCAGGATTAGTTCCTGTGAAATCAATGGAGTTACAATGATACAATAAAGGGAGAGTTGGAAAAGACTCATGCCCTGAGAACGAATAAGGAAGGGACTGTGTCTGATCCCCTGAATGCTGTGCTTGTGCAGGGGCCTGAAGCCACGAGGCCAAGCAGAATTATATGCTGGCCTTATCAAGCTGCCATGAAATGGCCTGGGTGAGAAATGGCCATGTGGCAGTGGGCTTGTGCTCTTGTGGGTGCTGCGGTTGCAAATCTCTACTCTGGGGATGCGCTGTGTGTGCAGACATCCTGCTTTACCCAGAAGGAGTTCATTGCCCATCCCCTGCCACCCCTGTTACAGTCACGGAGGCCCATGAGCTGAGGCAGCCTGATTTAAGAGGCAAGAGCATGGTGCCAGAAGTGGTGCTCTACAAGATATCTGTCTCTGGGGCATATTTCACTGTGTCCAATGGAGCCTGGATTTGTTGGCCTTTGTTTGGCTGAGGGCCAGAGGGATTCACTGTGCAGAGTATGAGAAGGGAGAGATGCCCCATCACTGGGCCTTTGGATTATGCAGAGACACAGAGGACAGGCTTTTGTGAGGGAGATGACAGATAAACTTGGACAGATAATCTTACTGGACATTTCTATCCTTTTGCTTCTCTTCTTTTTAAGCCTGTCTGCATTGGGAGGCAAACTAGCTAAGGTGGTAGAGATACATCAAGATGAGCAAATAAAGAATTGAAGTATGTACTGTCTGAGATTTGAGTTTAACCAGTGATTTGAGCTCTTGTCTCTCATGTGCACTGAAACCTTGACAGCTGATTTCTTGAGTTCTAAGCCATTTTGAGCAGCAAGTCTTTCAAGAACAGTTCTTTTTGAAACACTTAACTCTATCTACACATCTTAATGCTAGGGCAAGTTCCAGCAGTGCAAACCACCGCTAGCCTGGGCTGTGCTTAAGATATGTAGTGGTTTTAGCAGTCTGTATGAAGACTGGTCCTAAGCGCTGGTCGTACTCCTGCCCTCACAGTGAAAATCTGCAGCTTGGGCAAAATTGGAGGCTTGAGTTTGGCTGTTGCCAGTAGAATTGAAACATTTACACTTTATAACTAGCTGCTGGACTCTCCCAGGCACTTACTAGTTCGATCTCGGCGTACAATTGCCATGCTCTTGCACATGGCGCTGCTTCATATTTGGAGTATGGGGTTTTTAGACATAAAGTTGTAGCAGCTGAGAATAGCAATTACTGAGTTGGAGTCTTTCTTAAAATATTGAGGAAAAAAATGAGCAAGGCATCCACGGAAAGGGGCAGAATCAAGGAATAACCTTTTGCAATGCTATCCATTATTTGAATATTGTTCAGCTGGTGTTCTATGGCTCTGGCTTCTGTTGCCCTTTATCAAGTTGGCATTTACCCGTTGACTCTGAGTCCGGCAGGCACCAGTTCAGGGCTGGATGACACTGATTTTGTTCAGTTTCCCAGCACATGAGAGCTCCACACATTTTGTGGGTGCAGTTAGATGTAGAAGATAGGAAACACAGGAAAGGATACAAGTTTTTCGTAATATTTCTTTTTCATCTTTGCTTGGACCTATATTACTTTCCACTTCACATTAAGTTTGAAACCCTTATTTTCGTGTACAATTTGGATTCCCCTATGACAACAAGGGAAAAGAAGTGAGAACTTTACTCCAAATACTGGTTACAGCTTTCTAAGGAACACTGAAGCCTCTTGGACTGTGGTAAAATCTCCCAGGGAAAGTGGCAGAAATCCAGCTACTTGGCACATTTAACAACTGGTCCAGACAAAACACTAGTAAATGTACTCTGCTTTTGGCACAGAATATGCTATGGGATGTTATGAAGCTTTCCTGTCTGCAACTTTTTATCATTTCATGACCCTGATAAGTGTGAAACTTGAATTTACTCTTGTGTTGATTGTAGACAACATAGGGTCTTAGAGGAGTATGGGACCCTACCATGTGTCTTCTCCACCTAGCTTAAGAACACTGTTTGGATGAAAATGACCATATTGGCTCAGACTAAAAGTCTGGATTAACTAGTAATGGCAGCACTGGGAGGAGTAGAGCATGCATGAGGTGGGATTTCCATGACAGTCTCTTCCAGTTTCCAGCAAAGATATCCGACACCAAAGAAGTCCTTTTGCCTCTGTGGAATTCCCACAACAGCCATCTCCTCTCTAAGGAAAGTGTGGCTTTGTGTCTTCTGGAATTTTGAGTGGATGCAAGAGCTATACAAAATGCATCTCCCTGGGGTTCACATCTCTGCTTGTGTTTCACTTCTATATCTGTACTGAAAAAAAATGATCATTTAAGCCAGCAGCTGAAAATACACTCCAAAGCTTCATCATCAATAATTTTCATTAGACCATGACTTGCACAACATCTCCATCATGCGAGATGCCACAGTACTCAGTTACGCCCTGCAGTATGCTTGGGCTTAATGACTAAATGGTATGCTGGCCTTAGCTTTGAATGATTTCACTCTCTTACTTCTGCCAGTCCCATTTTTTAATTTAACATGATATTTGCTGTGTTTAAAAAACCACCCTTCATGGTGTAGAACCTCCTTTGGAGAACTGGAAGGGGATTTTATATATCCCTGCATAAAATCTGCATGTATAGGGGGCTGGAAAAAATGTGAAATGTTGTAATCTCTCACTCACACTGTCTGGGAAACCAAGTCCCTAGAACTACCCCAAATACTGAATGCCAATGCTATTTTCAGACAGTGATATGTAGCTGCTGCTGAAGACGCGCATAATGGATGCGCTGGCAACTCATCTTTATGCCAGTGTTCTAAAATCACAGAGAAATACAGATAAGAATAAAACATAGGATCCATCTTTCAAACCAGCTGTCTCCCATTGCTTCTGTAAGCATTCTCTTATTGCCTCTTTGACACCCAAAGGCCTTTACAAACTTTTTCCAACTTCTGCATGCCACATCATTGTCCCCTATTTTGGTCTGTGCCATGCGCCTGCTATTGTGTATCAGTACCCCATGGTACCAGCCACTAGTCTGGTCACTTCAGCTCACTGAAGGTATTTTGGAGACTCCTAACAAAAATATAGAGATGCCAGGTACTGCAGGTGTTGACTGTTACATGAATCACTACACCTGCAGGAATTGCAAATCTCATTATGTGAGAATTCAATCAGAATCAGCTTTATCACTAGGGAAGATTTAAAGGTAGGAGACTCCATTTGTTTGAAAACATGTGTTTGTAATAATTGAACAAAGTTACACAGGAAAATGCAATGTGCACATTAGTATGATTAAATTCAGCAATGCAGATTTTCCTAAACTGCAGCCGCACCTTGGGGAGCCTGTGGCATGAGCTAATTAATCCTCCATCCCCTGCCCCAGGCCTGATAGGCCCAGGGAAGTTTTTTAGAGCTGTATCTTTCCTGTTGTTGCTGTTAAAAATGCTCCTATAGAAAAGGCATTTCCCCTCTTCTAGCCTGAGAGTGAGTGCTTCTCTTGTTTAGCTGTGCCTCAGCTCTTGCAACTGAGAGCTATAGCATCCCATGATAAGGCAGGCAATTGACTCACACTATTCTCCCCATTAAGCTGTTTTAATTTTTATGGTATCTTAATTAGCACTTTCCTGGCAATGCCTTTAAATAGGCTTCTCTTGTTTTAAAACATTTAAAATAGCAGTGGTAAAATGGATGAATTTCCTATTAGAACAGTATTAATTGTACATGTGTTTTCATGATGACTGATGTTGGCCATTCCTTAACAATCTCTTAAACGTGGACATGTCATGAAACTGAGGAGTGAGGTGTCCACCCCTAGAATATTTTAGAATTCAAGTGGTCAGCAATGGCTGTTGCACACCAGCTGCTGTGTAAGAACATGTGCCCCAAAGGTGCACAGAGATATATATTTAAGGAGCTGTGCACTTACCTTCTCTTTGAAGTTAGAAGCCCAAATACAGTTGTAAATTGGGTCATTATTTTTAGATGCTGTTTGTGGATTATTATCTTGTGTACTTAGTACAAGTGGGGTTGGGATGAAAGGGGAACTTCCACCTTTCTCTACCCATATCACACTCTGAATAAGCATTCATCTTTCTGAAGGTGGAATTATTTGTATTTCAGGTGTTCTCCTTGGGCCTACCTTGGAAGCTAGATCTGCAGTCGCCCTTCAGTCATGGTTGTTTCAAGATTAAAGGCCATTTTCCTGTCATTGCCAAGCCTTTTTCTTCTTGCTTTTCATCTCTCAGCATCACAGAATGTACCTGAATACTCTGAAGCTGAACATCAGCAGTGTGTCAGGAAAGAGCACCCCACAATTGCTTTTGAAGGTAAGAGCTTCTGTTCCTGTTTCAAGTTCCAGTAGGATGATCCATTTTGAAGTCCTTCCTGGTGCTATGGATGATGGTTTAGTCTGTGCTGTTTTCCTTATACCTGTGATCCACAGGCCAGTGTAAGTAGCCTAATGAATTGTATTTACTTTGATGCTTTACAGTGTTTTAACTCTGAGGCTTTACAGCAGTCACTTAATTCAGACAGCTTTGCGACTACTGGACTAAGAATCTCAATTTTCAATTCTGCTACAAACTCCCTGTAATCTTGTGCCACACTGAAACTGTGTTCCAGTTTCCTTTTCTCTAACTGGATTCAGTAATGCTTATGTACCTCACCTGTCTAGCTGGATCCAGACACTCAGTGAAAAGTGATAGAGAATTTGGACATACTTGAATGCAAGAGGAGTAAATTGTTTTAAAATGGCAGAGAATGGCATTCTCTTGTCCTTATCCCAGTTGGATTTTCCATGACTGTACCAGCACTCCTAAGCTGATGTCTGTCCAGTCTGTCCACTTGCCCACTAAACAGTTAGATCATTATGTTGGTATCAACATTATTTCTGAATTCATTCCAGGCCAGTTTGTTAAGCTGAGCATCATCAGCTGCTGGATGTCCTTACTAAGAATCATTTCCTTCTAAATGCTGAAATATCAATTTTGGTTCCCATTTAAGGCTGTGCAATGCATCTCTAGCTACATTCTTTGCTAAAGGCAATTAAGTACCTTGCAATGGGTCTCTAGTTACGTTCTTTGCTAAAGGCAATTTAGTTGTGGGTTTGTGACCTTTGAGATAGGGTTTCCAGGAAGAAAGTAGTCAAAGGCTTCCTTGCTGACCTTTCAGTGTTCTTCTAGAGAGCTTTACTCTTTGCAGAGGAGGAAACTCTTGTCTCTTAATTTGGAAAGTGTAAGGGTTTACTTGTCTGTTTTCCATTATCTGTGCTTTAAAGGTTTAAGTGGATTAAGGTAAATTAGCAAAATCTTTAAGCCTACATGATATGGCACTGGCTCTAACCTTGCTCCAGTGAAATGGGTAAATAAAACTTGATTTTAATTGCTAAATAAGTCTAACCATCTGTTTAACTGGGGAGGGATGAAAGGAGAAACCCATGCAGTTAAAAATGTGGTGGAACTCATTTGGATATTTAAATAGATTGTACAATAATAATGATGTGATAGGTACAGAAAAAAGTCTGAGCTCTTTCCATTAACCAGGAGCACCAAACGTAGAGTGTGCAGAGGATGTGTTGGCGAGATCCAGCACTGAGATAAATCACTCTGCAGGGAATATTAGAGCTCTGATTCCTGATGTTGAGGAATTGGTGGGCATTTTTTGGCACTCAGTATGAGTGCTTCTCTGCAGAAGTAATGACTACATAAAACCACTCATAATTTGCCAGTTTGCTTTGCTTTAATCAGGCATGAATTTTTCCCAGAAAAAAACCTAATCTCTCCTCTCCTTTCAGTGTTCTTATCCCCTTCCTCTCTTAAATAGTAGAGGGCAAAACCTGGTGAGTTAATTAGAACTTGACAATTATAGAAAAGAAATAGAGATTGAAATTGCAGGCACATCAAGAAAATTACACAGATTACCATTTGGGTCTCTTAAACCCAAACTAGATTCAGAGTTATTACTTTTTTCTCAGCACTTTTTCTTCATGAACGTTCATGACACATTTTAATCCTGTATTTCCTGCTGCAATGCTCAGCTGGAAAATATACAGGAATAAAATTAAAGGCGTCTTCTTTCCACTGCACACTGTATGTAAATTCTATTGAAGAGGTCTTACACCTTTAAAAGCACATTCAGTTCATAATATAATATACGTTAAAGCTATACCTTGTTCTCATGCCAGCACAAGCAGATTTCGGCTGCAAGGGAAGACAAGCAAGGAAATCTACTTCTTGTGTGCTGTTCCAAATTCCTCTGAGGATGTCTCCACTTAGAAGTGTGACTCATGGGCTCTCAGTGGGTCTGAAAATGCCTTGTCCCATGGATCACAACCTGATATACAATGGGAATGCTGATCCAGTGATTGAAAGTGACCCTAACAGCAGCTCTGCTGATGCTCCTGCTGCTAGGGGAGAGGATTATATTACACCTCCAATTTTCAGTGGATGAGTGGTAATGGTAAGTAAGGTCGCAGGCCATTCAGTCTTACAGGATGCATTAATTTACTACCAGAAGGAACAGGTTAACAAAACAGTTCATATTACAGAGGAGTTGAATAGCTTCTTTTTTACAGTCTTGCTAGCCTGGCTTCCCATTGCAGGACAAATGGGACACCATAATACGTTTTGCGTTCTCCTGTCTTCAGTTCCCGCTTTGGTTGTGCTCAGCCTTTCTTTTCATTGTGCATTCCCTCCAGATCACAATATTCTTAGCATCCAGTTGGCTGGATAATATCCTTGTCATGGAAGAATCCAAATAAAACTACTTTCTCTCTACCCTTTAACTTATTTCCGGAGAAATTATGTATTTTCTGTATCTAATCTCTTGCTTATTGTGTCTCATCCACACTCGCCAACCATCTGTTTGAACTGATATCTCTTTGTATTGCATAGGAGGGGTAAAAAAGAGAGGCTACAGTATATAACCTACTTATTCAAGCAGAAAGTAGTCTGTGTATGCAAAACGCTTTTACTTTAGCTGTGTTTGGACCTGAAGAAATGCCTGTTTCTTTATAGAGCTCATTCCTCAAACTACCTGCCATTACTTGTGACCTGGGAAAAATGACCTGGCCAAATTGAGGAACATGAATTCTGGTCCTTAATATGCTTATTTTACATGCTTGAGATAAAGTTTGCACTGCCAGGAGAGATGTAGGCTGGGAATAGATTGTAAGCTGAAAGATTTATCCTAGCAGACTTTGGAGAGGTTGTGAGGGGTAGGCTCGGAATCTGTGCTGTGAACACCATTGTGTGTGTTTACACAGTACCAAACACACACAATGGTGCCCCAGTTTCCCTGGGGCTTGTAAATGATGCTCATTGTATAGTTCACCGACAGTAATAACGTACCCAGTTTGGGCTTTTCATAAGTAGATTGTTCTATTCTGTGCTTTTATCAATCCCGTTAAAGTTTGTTTTCCCTTGTTAGATTAATAAGAAAATGATCTCTCACTTCCAGGAAGGCTGTTTCTGTTGTCTTTTTACCTATTTGGCTGTGAGTGGATAGTTGCATTAAGGATCTCTCATGCTTATCTGTTTTTCAGTGAGTTGAGAAATTTGTGAAACAAGAAAAGTATAACTGTTTTATTCATACATGCATGTACACATGTATCTAAGCCCCATTTCACTCAACAGTATGTCATCCTGGCACAGCTACACTGTGGACCATTCTGATAAGCCAAGCACCAGAGAAACTGTTTCCAGTTCCTGTCAGTCATGCCCTTCTTACTTGTCTTTTCCATATGTATCTTCTAACCAATAGATCAGTCCCTGCATTTCTGCATCTGCAACTGGGCTATGCCCTTGCCATACTGTCTTTATTCTTAGTGGAACACTTCATTGTCATACAGATGTTTCTTGGACATAAAGCATCTTTGCTATTCGTTAAAGGTATTTGGAGCTCCTTTGTAACATGCCTCTTGGGAAATCCAGAACCATCTTCTGCCACAGCGGTGCTATGTAAGATTTGTTATTTTGAGAGCCAGATCCGTCACTGACATGTGTATATGTTTGCAGTGGATGCAGAGTGCTTGTTTTCGACTTGTTTACCAAGGAAGTGCTTGAAAGTTTGCAAACTCATCTGTGTTTTATCATTTGCATGTCTTCATTCATAAAAGCACCTTAGCTGATCCCAAGCCGAAGCACTGAGGAGAGGTGGACTTGCTTAAATAGCTTATATCCCACATCTTCTCTGGACAGCAAGTCTCAGTTTAGCAGACTGCATCATTATGGCCGGTGTGAGTTCTCAGTGTGTAGCATTTGAACCATTGTCTAATCCTCAATCTCTCCTGGATGCAGACAAGCTGCTCTGTCTGTTGCCTCAGATTTTCAAAATGAATTAGTTTGGGAGTGTTTAAATCTGGAATTTTTCTTCAAACTGTCTGTAACTATTACCACCTACCAGATCAGTGTGATTCAGGTTGCTTGAATGTAGCTTGCTATATATTTTCTCAATATTTTCTTTCTTTATGCAACGCTTTATTGAAATGTGGCCACCTTCACACGCTAAAATCTGTGGGGAGCAGTTAAGTGAAGTGCTTGCTTATTGTATTGAAAGAAAAAGCTGTTTTAAATTTGTGGGCTGAAGGATAATAGGGCATGATTTATTTCTTTTGAAGGTTCTTGATATTTTACCAAGCACCCCCACTATTGTTGAATCGGTCACTAATACATTATTCACTTTACTGTATATTGACAGAAAAAAGGCACATTAGCATCAATCAATTCCAAAAAGCCAGCTAGAAAATCCTCTTAGGAAATTCTGATAAAGATTTACACTTTTCTTGAGCTAGTGAGATTTTGACAATCCAAACCAAAACTGTAGTAAACAAAGGATGAAGACTGTGGGGTGAAGTATGAGAGGCCTATCTGGCTATGAGTCAAAGGGAAGGCAAAATATATTGCAGGAGAATTGTCTTCTAGCTTGTAGCCTTTTGCCCGTGAATCTCCAAACAGGGATCACAAATATTAACTAACGATGGATTGTTGACTGGAAACTGGTGGCATCCTGTGGGTGCTACAGAATATTGGCCCTTTGGTACATTTCAGTATTGTCTTTGTTTCCATTAAGAAAGCCTTGTTGCAATTTTCTTTCTAATCTTGAAAAATGGAGCTCTGGCAAATGAAACTGTTATTTCCATCTTTAGGGTTGATTTAGAATTTGTTTGAAAATTTTGGCTGGTAAAACCATAAATATACAGTGGTTAGAGAAGTAATTTGCTCTCAGGCAAAACTTCTGAAAATTACATCCAACAGTTCTCAATATATTTTTCATTCCATAGTAACAATAAATATGCAGGTTCTTTGACACTTCCCCATTAATGGTGTCCAAGGCACTTCACAAATATTTGCAATGAGATTTGATCGAAAAAAATTATTTAGTATGCTGTTTCTTGGGGCCTTAAGAAGAAAAGGGTTTTCGGAAGAGTGGTCTTCATTCACAAAATGCTTTAGAGAGAGTGAATCATTACAAGCAGGAGAGAGAAAAGGAAGACTTTAGGGTGAAGCTTCAGGAAACAAAGTGGTTGAGTTAATTCTTGCATATTGGAGTGAAGGAAGGTAAAACTTTGAAGAGGTATGGTAGGCCAGGGGAAGGAACAGCCTCTGACCATGAGTGGTGGTGATGATGAGAGGAAGGGCATCCTCAGCAGCAGAGCTGAGTTAGATGGACTCACAGTGTGGTAGAACAGGTACTGAGAAGGTCTCCAGCATAGCATGCCTGGTTTAGGTCCATGGAAAACTCTTGTCAGCAGCAGAGTAGCTTGTTTATATTCTCCAGGGGTACCACTGGTGTAGCTGGGGCTAACCGTAGCAGCTAACAGTGTCACGTGCATTTCATTTCTTTGAAACAGTGGCTGGATCTAGGGTGTAGAAGTGGGTTGCCTCTTTTCAGATCCCAGGCACACCTCAGAGAAATGAAATGGGGTGGAAAGCAAAGCAAAATGCATTTCTTTTTTTTTCTGTGGTTCAGTGCAAACACGACATGCCTTACAGACACCTCATTCTCGGTTTTCAAGTTTACTTAGCATAGTTCCCAACTGTGTTAAGTTTGTGAGCCAATGGTATGGCAGACCTCATTTATTTAGCATATCTGCTTCTGATGGCTGTTAATATATCACATTCTCCTAAAGTCTTCCATTCAAGGATGTCATTGTGCTTTAATAAAGTTCACATTAGTACTAGCAATCTTGTAAGAAATAGTCTTGTTTACTCATGCAGTATTCACCCTGAAAAGCCACAAACAGCCTCAGCTCAGTCAAGTACTTAATGTGGACTTACCCTGAAGTTAATGGGATTGTGTGCTTGAAACCAAGCATATGCTTACATGCTGAGCTAGGCTACAGTCAAAGTGCATAGCGCTGAAGTGTCATTTATAAATGGAAGATACCATCTATAAATGGAAAACCTAGCATGTAGTAGTTCCGTTTCTAGAGTGTTCTGCTACCATAGGTAGCATAGTTGTTCCTCTAACATGGGAGAATCAAGTGGTTAAGAAATACAACATGCTCCTTGGATTAAAATAGTATTATCTGGATTAAAGAGTGTGATCTGCAATACACTGTAAGACTGGGTTAGAGGTTTTAATGATCATTTCTGGCTTTGGGAAATACAAGTAAAATCCTGAAGATCTTGTGCTTTGGCTTATAAAGCTCTGACTTCATAGATCATCCATCCTTTCCTTTTTATAACATTGGGTGATCCTTAGGATGTATTTTAATGGAATTGCTTGAGCTGCAAAATTCAGATTTGTATTTTATACATGGGGATTGCTCTGTTTTACAGCACATTAATGAAAGAGGTGGAGGTCATTGCTGAAATGTGGTCTCTGATAGTCCTTTACTATTATTAGCCAACTTCCAATTTAAAACCACTGATCTTTATGAGAACAGGTTAATTTCAAAAGTCTTTTAGGATTTTATAGCCTCTGCTCCAATTTATTGGTGTGACTGGCTCATGGTGGAACCTTTGTCTACAGAAGACAGGGGTTCTCATGAGCCTGGCTAGCTAAAAAGTACAAACTGTAAGTTTGAATTTGCGTCTCCAGTTTAGTCTCTGGCAAGCCAGCAGAGGGTCATCTTCTGTTTCAGATGTTCATCAAAATCAGACAGATCTTCTTCTGTGATACCTGCTGGTAAAATTCACGGAGAGTTTAGCCATACTTTCTCTGCCTTCTCCTGCCTTCTCACTCATGAAAACAGTTGTCCTGAATCTTTCACCATTTCTGCTGGCAGAAGTGGCTGATGTAGACATGTAACTGTAAGCACAGTGAAAAAAATTTGCCTTCGGATGTGGAGGAGGCAAATTGAATGGTGGTTGAATGATGACCAAGGAGTGTTTTTTCCATCAGACTGCAGTGGTTGCAGAAGCCAAGATGCAACTTGCTTTTCTGTCTGAAAAGAGGGATTATACTTATCAGAATGTCATAGAAAGCTGCAAGTGATGCATGAGCACTCACTTTATCTTTCTCAGTGAGGAGGATTGTGTGACAGCTTCAGGGCTTGTTTCAGTGGACAGTAGAATGCAATACTAAAACACTCTGCAACACCCTTAAGAAAATGAGAAATCTCTGGGTTTTCTAACAGTGGGGCTGTGTGTGGCACGCACTGGTTAGCTGAATTTCACAAGGTGGTGGTGGGGCACAGCGCTGTGACTGCATGACACCATACACTACTGTGTGGGCTAGAAGGCAAGGTTTTCCAGGAGGGCTGTTGAGGAGGGGAGGCAGCGTTAAGGTGGTGTTTGCTCCGGTTGGAAGCAAGTTGAAAGAAGCCAAATCCATTCTTTCCATAAAGTTCTGTGCTGTGGAGACACACACCTTTGATGCTGCTGATTTCAGGCATGGCAGATGGACATGTTTATGACTCACTGGCACTCACCTGTACTCCACACTCTTGCAGCACTCTGACACCTCCTCTTGCTCTTGATCATCCATTGCTAGTGAGGATCTGCAGTGCTGTATGTTGAGTCACCATTCCTGAAGGTACTTAAAAGATGTGTAGATGTGGCGCTTAGAGATACAGGTCAGTGATGGGCTTGGCAGTGTTAAGTTTATGGTTAGACTCAATGATTTTAAAGGTCTTTTGCAACCTAAATGATTATATGTTAGCTATGGTTTGAGATTTTGTGGAGGTATGAGCAAGGAGCCTCTCTCATGTTACATGTCTTTTTCCCAATCCCCAAGCCTGAGGCCTGGGGACTTACATCAGTGAAAGCCTCCTGGCTCTCCCTGGGGCAGGTCTTGATGGATCTTCTGTCTGCCCTTCACCATGTGCAAATAGGAACCAAAGTAAAACAGAGAATGGGCCAAAACTGACCTCTCTGCTGGAGCAGAAATGCTGAAGTACTGTAGAAATCTGATGAATTGGGAATGTGAATTGCAGTTCTCTGATCTCCTTCCTTGGGGGATTTGGGGAAGGGGTGTAGGACAGTTTAGCAGCACACTGCCCTATAGTGGAAGTGAGCACTGGATCATGCTTATTATCTGTTGGTTTGTTTATCTGGGATTGAATCCCTTGGTTCTTCCTGATAGATTGGTTTGTTTTGCCAGCTGCTCCATGTTAAAAATAAAAAAGTAAATAAACAAGCAGTCATAATTGTACTTTTGCAAAAATTATGTTTGGACTAAGTTCTCTTTTATCCATATTGAAACACTTGTAGCAACACTTGTTTTGAAGAAATTATTTAAATTTAAGAAACAAAGAGTCAAGATGCTCAGTGTGTATTAGGAAGAGTTAGTGCCTTCTGTACATTCCATCCTTTACAGATAATTTTGCTCTAGTGCACCAGCCAGTATCCCTAAACCCATATAACAATTGGAAGCACTGAGATACTAAATAGTTTCACAATTTGCCCAGGACAGAGGAATCCACTGTCAGTGCTATTGGGCACTTGAGACCATGCCTACATCTCCAGATGTCATTTCTCTCTTGTGATGGAAGAATCTTAACAACGTCAGATTAAAGAGAAGGTGTAGGCAGTGAGAGGAGAGATGCAAAATCACCTAGGTTTGACATAACTTTAAATGGTAACTTGTCTAGGTTATTATGATTAATGTGATTCCCATGGCCCGGTGAAGGGCTTTTTGCCTTCAGGGTGGTGAAAAGCAGAGCCTTTTCTTCTGCCTACTTCTATTCTTTGGGAACTGAGAGATGGCATACCAAGAGATAAAAAGCCTTATTCTCTCTTCTTCCAGTCATCTTCTTTATCTCCTTGTTGTTCAGGTTGTAGAGGGGCATTAGCTACTCTTGCTTCTTGTATCTCGTTGAAAGGGAATAGCTCACTGCAAGCAGCTGTCACAGTGACTCTCAGGCCTCTCATGGCGTAGATCATTGCTGTTCTCATCTAAGGAGGAGTTTCTTAGTTCATTAAGACAGAAAGAATTGATTGAGTTGGCAGGAAATGGGGTAGGAACATGTCTGGAAGGTGAAGACTGCTAGAAAAGAAAGCAGGAGTGGGAGGGGAGGTAAGTATGGGGCCAGAGGGGTAAACTGAATGAAACCATGATAATGAGACAGCTGGAAGAACATCTGAGTTGGATTTGGGTATTGAGGGTTTGGCCCATTTTGTAGAAGGCCATGTACTCTGTCTTTTGTGTCCTCATAACTGAGTGGAGGTCAGTGATTTAAGAAGGCAAGCTAGAAATTGCAGCAGTTGGGATAAGGACATATTTAATGTACAATTAAGATTTCAATGGATCAGGTTAAAGAAAGAGAGAATACCAGTAAGGAGGTGGAGGTGGTGATGAGAAGACAAGACAGCAGGGTGATATGTATGTGTAGGAGGACTTCTGGGAAAAAGCCAGCTTGAGTTTTTTGGCCTCTTGAGTAAAGTTGGGCTCTGAGTGCTGACACATTTTTTACCCAGCTCTGCCCGCACAGCAAAACATTTCTCCTTCTCCTGATAAATTTGCTGAATTGTGGAGTGTTTTTGTGTTGTGGAGGCTACTTTTGTCATCTCAGCATTGGGTAGGAGTGACAGTTATTTTCCAAAGACTATTGCATTAACCTGTGGTGTGACCCACGACATAAAGCTGAAATTTATAATGAAGCTGATATTAGAGTATGATTTATTGTCAGTCTAATAAAGACAATGCTGTAATTTGACTTTAACTTCTATGCATTCTTGGAAGTATCCACATTTGCTGTGTTTGAGAAGATAGGTGGTAGCATCATTAGCCTTCTGATCTTCGGTTACAGCATTGTTCATTTTGTCTCTGATGGCTTCTGATAAGTGGCACACACAGAAAGGAAACTCTGGCCTCAGTCTTAGTGGGCAACTGCCTACTTCATGAAAAATGTTCAGAATACTGAGAATAACTGAAGCAAAGGGTGGTCTGAGATGGCAGGTCTGATTCTGAAATTGGGACATTTCATCAGTCTATGCTAAGAAGACATTACCTTATGTTTCATAGTGTTTTGCATTTGTTGGTCATGGTTGGAATCCAACACTGAGAGTCCTCCAGGCTACTGGTGGTCTGAAAAAGAGCTAAGTGGTTGAGTACTTGCAAACTGAGGTATCTGCCAGTCACTAAACATGTTCTGCCTTGTGCCAGGGCTGAAGCAAACCAAAAGAGAAAGAGATTGTACAGTTACAGAAGTCATGCCTGTCATCTGAGCCTCCTCAGGAATGCTGAAATATTCAACACAGTAATTAAGCATGCCATGAGCTAGTAAGTTAAGTTAAGAGAATTTACAAGAGACCATACTGAGGCAGTAAGGGAAGCACTCAATGTGTGATCAAGTTAACACTATACAAAAGTGTCTGAATATCTGTGGAACAGGTACTTTTTTATTCCCATTGAGTTTGGCAGGCCCCAGGTGCTACGTGTGTGTTCCAATTCATTGCACAAACTTTTACTGCTGAATAAGCTTCTTTTACAGGGGTTTTATATAGTGTATGTGGTTCAGGTTGTCTTTTCTGGAATGAGGTCACTCTGAATCTTCCTTCTTGTTCAGCTTCCCTGTCTTCCTGCCTTAAGTTCTTTTAATGATATCTTTGAAGCTTTTCTGTGCAATCCTAGGATAGGAGCGTGGTCAAGACAGGAGCATGGTTTGTCTGTATATGTGGGTATACCATCATTTTGCACAAAGAAATCTTGGTCCTGTTTAGCTCAGTTTCTTTGGCTCCAGACTAGGAAATCCATGCTGAGAATTATTCCAGAAGAGATATAGAATAACACAGTGGTTAGCCATGCTCCTAGCTATGGCTTTGCAATTTCAAGACATGGGCATTTAACCTCTCTGCTCTTGTGTGATGTGTGCTGGATACACAAAGCTGTTACAGCCTGATGGAGATGGGAGCTACAAGTGGGCTGAAGTGAGATGAAGCAGTAAATGCTGTCCTTCAGACACAGAAGTCTCAACTCAATGTTTACATACTTCTTTCCTCCAAAGTACACAGTGTGAGGTGGGGAGAAACTGGTTTTGAGGAGATGAAGGCGCTCAAGCATTACCAGGTTTACCACATCTTTAGAAGCTGATCCAAATCCATCAAGCTCAGTGGAAAACAGCCAATGATTTCAAGAGCCTCTGGATCAGGCCCTTAAATCCAGCTCCTGCAATTTGGCACACCATCCTTTGTGCAGTTGACTAATTCTCTTCCCAGTTCTGTACTCTCAGGAAGCTGCTGCAGAGCAGCATGCTAGCAGGCTGCAGGGACCACCATCTGAAGTGGCAGAGGACCTCTTTTCACCTTATCTTAAGCGTGCATAATAGCCTGAACACAGCTGTGTCTGCAGGCTTACATTTCCTGCAAAGCTTTGTCTTCTTTACAGCTGGATACTTGAACCACCTTGAGCTGTGGAGGGACTTGCAGAGCTTTAAAGGCTCTGAATCAGATGTCTGGCAGTGGACGGTGCTGAAAACTATTTAACTTTTGTTCATTGATCCTCATGTGGAAGAAGTGAGAGCATGGATGTTTAACCCCTTGGAAATGATTAGAAATGAGAAGCACAAAGGAGGCCTTGATGAACATTTTGCCCCTAAGCCATGTATTTCCTAGCTTTCCGGCTCCTGCTGCTGACATGCAAAGCCAGGGCCTTGGTTTTTAATTTTTCATACTGTTTTTAAACAGATACTTTTGCAAATGTAAACATGCCCCAGCATTGAAGGTTTCCAGCCAAATTAAAGAGTCAGCACTGGAAAAATCAGCCTTCTGAGAGAGGTCAAATGCTGGTCTTCATTGGGTCCATATGTGCAAACTTCAGTTAGTATGGGATAGAACCAGGGCAGCACTTACTTTGCAGAACTGAGCTAGCTTCAGAATGAAAACCCGGGACTGTCCTTAGGGATGCCTATGGTGTGAGCAGTAGATTTGAATGTGTCAAATGAAAAAAAACCCGTGTCCTGACTCTTGGTTGCATTTCCATTCCACTTTACCCCTTCCCTCTTAATAGGAAGAAAGAAGGTTGAGAAAGAGAATGTGCCATTTGGCATTAATTCTGACAACTCACATTTAGACATTCTTATCTGGGACCATGCTGGGTTTAATAACCTCCAACTACATGCCTATAAAAGCTTAATTTTGCTATGAGGATGCATGCCTTGCAGTCTTTAATTTAATAAATGGGAAGGGTTTCTTTATAAGTTGTACCACCTGCAGTAGTAATAGAAATCAAGACACTGCCTGTTCTTTCTTGGGTTAGATTGACATTTCAGCCAAGATCCAAAGATTCAAGCTACATACTGCCTTTTTTTTTTTTTTCTTTTTAATTATTTTTAGCTGTAATTTGTCAGAGCTTGCCATTAAAAAGAAGAACTGACGAGTTCTGACTCCTGAAATGACGAGTTTTTGCTTGGAGCAGCAGATGAAGAAATAGTCTTCCTGCCACTGGACTGTAGTAGTGGGTTAGTTAGTAGGAAAAAGTTGGTAGGAGAGGAAGTAGAATGACAAGAGAAATTATGGCCTAAAAGAAAGATCCTTAAAAGGTATCATCATTATACAGCAATCCCCTATTCCCACTCCCATCAACAAACAGAAATGCCAGGAGATCTACGGCACATGTCAGCCAGCTAACCTGCCTGAAAGGTGTTATTGTTGCTGGTTCTGCTGCTTGGCTCAGAAATGTCTCTGCAGCTAAAGAGCTACAGCTAAAGAAGACAGAGCCCCATTAGTTAGGAGAATGCCAGAGGTGAAACTGCAGTTGCTCCCTGATGCTGGTATATCATTAACGGTCTCAGAAGAGTGTAGGAGGTGGAGATGCTAGAAGGTTAGATGGTATGAGTTATTCCTTAACTTGTGCGTTTTCACTGAGCAGCAGAGGAGGTACATGGGTCTTGTGTGGTTATGCAGTGTGACTGGAATGCTGAAAAGAGCTGGAAGCCTCCTGCTCCTGGAAACAGAGGTTTTAGATTGTGAGGATGGGGGTCTTATTGTTGCAGAGGCCCTGGCAGTGTCCAGTTAAGCGGGGCATGGGACCAGGCCTGATGGTGTCCAGCTCTGTGATGAGGGGGCTTAGGAGCTGTTATGAAGTATGGAGGTGTTCAGGGCAAAGGCCGAAGTTCCAGGACAAGGTTCTGCTTTGGAAAAGATGTGGGTCAAGTGGAGTGTAGGGACATATATATGTGTTTTCTTAAGGCTTTTGTAACTGAAGGGTTTGATTATATTTCATCCATCCCTGGAGGGAGAAGGGACTTGAAATCTCTCAGCAACTATCCCTACGTCAAAGGTTTTAAACCATTGCACAACTACAAAGCATGCCAAGATGCCAAAGGCCTTAGTGAGATTCCACATCAGCATTGTCATCTTACCCCTGTGGAAAGGGGAATTAATGTCTACAACAAAACATTTAAACCTGACTGCCTTCAGTAAGACTTCTCAATTTATCTTTGCGGATATAAAATGACAATGGAGCATGTTTTTTCAGGGCTCTTTTGAACTGGTCTGAACTACATCATTATTGTTATGAGTCATCAAGTCATTGGTGTGTGTATTGGTATCCTGCTGGCATCAAGCCAGAAGATATTACCTTTCATGTTGAGTCTCCTGCATCTTTAACATCCAGTCCTTGAATGAGGCACAGGCCACAGAGGGATTACAGATACACTGATCTGGTCTCATTTGTGCCTTGCTCCCTCAGATATTTGGTATTCTTCATGTATTTAACAACCAGAGTAGTTGACAGTTGGAATAAATTCTCAAGAGAAGTCATCACAGTAGAAGTGGGTGACTTTCAGAAAATACGTGTGAATCTATCCCCTCTTATTTCATGCAGTAATGGTTTAAGGTGAGAGGTTGAAATTCTGTGATCTGTAATATGAAGGTCAAAGTTGGTAATTGTATTGAAAGCTGGGATCCTTTGAATGCCCCAGCATCATGCCTGAGAGTGCTTTAAAAATAGTAATCCGGCTTTTTATTTTTAAACAGGGGTATTTTTTATTACATCAAGACTATCTGCCCTGAGTCTTTCAATTGATATTGTGTTAGTAGATGTAGCTTCTAGAAGAGCTTTATCTTCAAGAGCATAGCATAGATAAATGTATTGCTTTGCATTCAACCTGGCTGATTGCAGTTTGGACAATCGCCTAGATTGTGAAATCCAAGCTCATTGATAGAGCCAATCTCAAACTTGAGCAGTCCCTCAGCCATATAGATAGTGTGATAGCTTTCTGCTCCTCTCCC
>JANRGW010036554.1:61292-86030 GCA_024733675.1 Psilopsiagon aymara | reverse complement strand
GCATCTTTTTTTATAAGAGTGTGAAGTTTTGGTAATCGAAACTTAAAGTTGACAAGATGCTCAATTAAGAGACCAAAAGTGTAAGGAGAACTTTATTTCTTCAGTAGCAATTCTGGCAAGCTGCTTAGCCTTTCTCTGAAGTGTTAGGAATTTCACTGAGTTTTGTTTTTAAACCACAACTTAGTTTTCATTAAAAGTTTTATTTTTATTGGAAGCTGAATTTGGCCTGAAACCCTTCCTTGTTAGAAGGGAGTAAATTCTTGTGATTTGTTTGTCACCTGTTGGCTTTGACAGTGTCCTTGTTGAGAACAGATATTGCTGTAATACTGTATTGTATTTAGACTTCAATTCTAGCAGACCAAGAAGCAAACACAGCAGATAGCACAAAGTAACAGTACTTACTGTTCTGTTTTGTCAGTTGTTTAACATTCTTTATTCAGTAAACTTACAGTAAACCTGCCTACGGAAGATACGTTAACAAATGCCACAAGCAGAACATCTGTTCAGTCTTAAATTACTGGGTAGTAGAGCTAACAGCTTCTGCATTCATCTGTAACAGCCTTGGCAAAGTTTTGTCTCTAGTTGGGGTATTCTAAACAGTATTCCAATGTACTGTGTCTTTTAAAAGCTGATAAAGAATATCAAAATAGTTGTGACTTGGAAAAGCATGAGTTTTTGAACTTGATGAATAATTGCAGCATTGTGATAGTGTCAGTTAACTCTTGAGCTTTGAGTAAAAGGATGTTGCATAAACCCAAATATGGGTCTAATTCATATGTTTTGTGATTTCTGTATACCATGTGTAAGACAAATGGAAAATTCTTATGGGTTTCTTGGTATTGACATTTGCTTTAACTTCACTGTGCAGGTATCCTTAAAGTGTGGTGATGACACTAGCAAGAGCTCATCCAGTGAGTAAAGCTCTTCAATTTTATTTAAAAACTGCTTGCATATGGCTGTTCAGGAATATACGCATTAAAGATAAAATATTATTTAGGTTCACTGCAGCCTGAAAACCCTCTGAAAGTGAGTATAGACCAGTTAACGAGTGCAGTTGAAGCCCTTCTGCAACTCCACATGAATTCCTGTAGCAGTTCTGCAGCAACTTCTCCAAAAGTTGGTAAGAGTACCAAGGAGGCATGGACTGCCACAGAACACCTCCAGTTCACAATATTTGCTGCTCATGGAATTTCTTCTGGTTGGGTATCAAAGTGAGTAATTTATTAAATGTAAAGTTCATCCTTTACAGATTATTTTTGGTTTAATTTACTTTCTTTTCCTTGTCCAGTTATGAAAAATACTACTTGATTTGTTCTCTGACCCATAATGGAAAAGATCTGTTTAAACCTGTTCAGTCCAAGAAAGTTGGCACATACAAGAACTTCTTCTACTTGATTAAATGGGATGAACTGTAAGTGACTTCAGCACATTAAATCTCACTAAAATATTTCAGTTTAGCTAGTACCTAGTCATTCAAGCAACTCTTGCTTCTGATTCCATTTGAAGTGTTGAAAGTGTGTGACACATACTGCCCAAAATCAGAAATAATATTCTAAGTGGTATTTCATTATTCATTTTAAAAGTGGGGAATAGAAATGTTGGGCAAGTGCCCTCTGCTAGTGTGTTTGTAGTATGCACTTATAAGGAGTTGGGAAGGTCATAATGGAACTTGAAATGCGAACAGTTTGTGCTGCTTAAAGAAAGATGAATAGAACTTGCTTATAAGCAGTACTCAAATTATGTGAATGGGGAGGAGAAGGAACTCGCTTTTACTAACATTAATGTTGAATCACTTTTCATTACAAATAAATTGTAACAACTTTGCATCTGAATTTAAAAATCTGATTTAGGATGATTTCTATAAAGAGTGCAGATGCATAAGTTCTTAAGAGTATCTGTCTGTAGCATATGGGAATGTCTGGTTTGAGCTACTGAACTTCTTTCTCTTTATGGGGCAGGAGAGAGGGTAGAAGGGCAGAAACAAGGGCTTGCAGAGAAGAAATAGGGAGAGGATGGCAGGTGATATCTGATAACTGAAAGGGAAAAACATCCTTTTTTTCATATCTATGCACAGCTTACTCTTCACTGCTTAATAGTTATCAGGCAGCCTGTCATAAGTGGAGCATCAGATGAGCTCCACATTGCCCTATATCTATTTTCGTAACTGTTGAGGGTCAGAGATAGACCCGGAGGAATACCCTCAAAGTTTATAGTACAGATGATTTCAGACCGGGAATGGAGGTTTCCTTATTCTAGAATACCTGACCTCAGAGAGTACTCAAACTTCTGATTTTACATTTTTTTTCGAATGATGCAAGGGATTAATTTTCAGATCTTTTGCTGGAAAATACCAGTGTATTACAATGGAAAATGTGTTAGATTACAATTATTGTAAGCATGTTATAAGCAGTGTTTTGTAGTGTAACTGGCTTAGTAATACATCATGATAACTTTTAAAATGGTATTTTGATGTGTTACAGAAGAATCTAACTTACAGAACATTTTAAGCAATAGAAACAGTGGAGGCAAAGATCTGAGTTTAAATTGCTAATTGAGGTGTATACTGCTCAACTGCTTTTTTTTATGGGTGCTGGTTTTGTACCGTTTGAGTTTAGCTTTTGGGAGTTCTGAGTAGATTGTCCCATTTGGATGGGAAAATCTTGTCAGCTGACTCTTTAAATCTGAGAAGTTAAGAGGTGGCTAACATGGAACTCTGTCCTCCTAGTGAGTAGAGTGGGAAGACTGGTTACACTGGACAGTGCAGTTCTGTGTAAGGAATGTAATTTAATAGACAAAGATTAAAAGGAGTTGCTCGAAATCTGGCTACAGAAGTGTAATTTAGCAGGTTTTTCAAACTATTGATGTGGGAGATAAGTGGAGCAGAATATGGCTGCATGGAAATTCAACACTTGTATTTCAGTGTTAATGAACTTTTTGAAAGCAAAACACATGAAAGGATTATACGTATAAGCCTGTAACTTACTGTCTCTTTCCTCTGACTTATTTTTAATAACTTTCATTTTACAGAATAATTTTCCCCATCCAAATTTCACAGTTGCCTTTGGAATCAGTTCTATGTCTGTCTTTGTTTGGAATCCTGAATCAAAGTAGTGGGAGTTCTCCTGATGCAAATAAGCAGAGAAAGGGTCCGGAACTTTTGGGTCAGGTTTCTTTACCTCTCTTTGATTTTAGGCGGTAAGTATCCAAAACATGGGTAAGATTAATGTGATTTACTCTGTATAAAGCTTACTGCACTCCCATAATTAGAGAAACTGCTAATCTGCCACTGAATGTAGTAGACTATGTTAAAAGTAAGACTCATTAAACTATATTGCTATGGAAATAATACCTTCAATTAAACAGGGTACAAAGCACAATGCTTTCTTGTAGTATTTCCATCTGACTGGCTGGAAAAACCTTACCTGCTGGATAAAGCTGATTATTGTTTGGATGAAAGCAATTTTATTTGCAAGAAATGCTCATAGTAATGTGGGCCAAAAGAGGTCATGTTACTACTAACTGTAAGTATACAGCAATTGAGTAACTACAACTCAAGTTACCCTTTGAGGAATCCACTGACATTCAGGTGTTGCCCTGTAAGTTATATAGTGCCTAATGCAATACAGGACAGACCAGAATCCTGACAGCAGGTAAACAATGTGTTATGCTTCTGTCATGTCACTGGAAAAGAAGCACTTTTGCCATAAAGCTGTCGTAAGATAGGAAAATAAGCTCTTACTGTCACCCAGTCCTGATTGTAGAGCAAAGCATAGTAATGGCTCAAATTTTTAGAAATAAAAGACTTTTAAGATCTACAGTATTTCTCAAAAATTTTATTCTTTAGAGGCATTTTTGCCTTGGCTGCAAATTATTCAGTGCTGTGTGTTTCGTAAGTTTACATATGAAGGACCCAAACTGGAGAATTTTTAATGTTCCTTTTTTTTTCCCCCCCCCTTTAATCCTTTTTAAAAAAATCCCAAATCTGATAATAGGGAGATAAGATGTAAGCCAGTGAGAGAATCAAAATACTGTTTTAAAGTTTATATATATATTTTAAAATATAGGTGAATTTTCGTAGAAGAAATAAGCCACTTCTTCTGTCAGCCTGTTTTTGGGTAATAGAGATCCCAGAATGTTCTGAAATTATCCCTTTTGATTCAGACCAGGATTTATTTAAAAAATAAAGGAATAATTAACAACTGTGTTAAAACACATTTTGAGTTTGAACAGGCCTTCCTTTAAGTACAGCTGTTGGATCATACTATACCTTTTTCACTAAGAGTTAAAGGCCTACTGTAACTTCATTCATTTCAGTGTTTCTGGATTTGTTCAAGTTGCCTTGTCCTTGAAACTTTCATTATGAAGAGTATTCCAAAATACTTATCAGTTTGGTAGTTATTCAATGAAACATTAAGCAATAGACTTGAACCATGGATGTCAGAATTAGGCATGATGTTGCAGAAGTGATCACACCATTGCAAAATAGCTTCAAGATTTATGCTATTTGCTATTTACATGTGCTTCTCACTTCTAGGTCTTACTGGAAGCTTAAATTATCTAATTGTCAACCAGGGTTGCAGAAAGACCACCAAGTCTTTCCTGGACAGTTATTTCTTTGTATTGCTTATGTCTGTTCTGTGTGGCTTGTGTCCAGTGGTTCTAGATAGAACTTTATTTGTTCCACTTCCTGTTTTGTATGGTGATGATTCCAACAGCTTGAGCACTTAGGATTTCCTGCATTCCAAAGATGGCCTGCAGCTGCTTTCAGTCTCCACTGAAACTTGTATTTCTTTTCCTAAATTATGCTTATTTCAAACTTCTGTTTCAGTGTTGTTTCAGTCTCCTATCTAAATACCACATGCAACAGTATTTGATTATAAAGATAGCTTTTGGTTTTAATTGTGAATTTGTCTTGTCTTTATGCTGCATGGTGTTCTTGCAGTAATTAGTTTTGAGAGAAAACTGTATTTTCTGTTCATGCAGAGCGCTGCAATAGAATGTGTTGTGCCAGCGTTTACTGGATGTCCTGCATAGGCCGGCTGCTGAGATCCTAGTGGTCTAATCTATTTGCAGTCTACATGAATAAAATCTAGACCTAGTAAAAGATAGTAGCCAAATACTCCAGTTACAGTTGAGAAACAGTAGCAGTAGCAGTCAGAAGCTCAAACCTGCAGCTAACTAAAATATAGGTAGAATAAAAGGTCATGTATGTGCTTTAGAAGTATCCATAGTCAAGTTAAAATTACTTCAAGGTAATTGTGTTTGGAGTGACTTACAATATCTTTATTTTTAGATAAGACAGAAGGCTGTGACATCTGTATTAAACTGGAGAGTTAGTAAAATGAACAAGCTGTTCAGTTATGCTTTAGTGGCATGATTTAGTAATTCTTATTGGTATAGGCTCCCAGTTAATTAATATGTACATATAAAGAACTGCTCTTTCTTTGAAAATCATAAACCCTAAAACATCTTTCAAAATATACTTAAGGCTTTGCCTTTGGTCAGTCTTTGAGACTGCATTTTGATTTTTAAAGACTGATAGAAATTTTCTATACCTAACATTCATTGTTTAGCTGATTTATGAAGTATCCTTGGTTGTGCCTTACTACAGTTTGAAACAGTATTAATATTGGGAATAAACTGGGAAATATAAACATCATCTGATAGGCGCTTGCAGAATCTGGTATTGTGGGAAGCCAAGGCAAGCGGTGATGTCTGTAATACTCATCTGCTTGTGCCTTTTTTCTGAGAAGGCAAGAATGTGTGTCTGTGTTCACTTTATTCCTCAGAGGCAAGAGTATTCCTTTTCTCCCGTAAGAAATAGGGAGCACTTAATTTAACTAGGTCAGCGTTGAACTTTTTCCTTTGCTTTCTCTGCCTAAAAATTGTATGCAGTGCTTTAAAGGACATAAAGTAACAGAAGACATCAAGTGAAAAGAAATAAATTGATTTGACAGTTGATGATCATAATGCCTTTTTTTTTTTAAGCTCCAAAATGTACTGGCTAGGACAGTTTGATTTCCTGTGTTCTTTTCTGAACATCAGTAGTACTCAGTTTGAATTGTCCTTCCTATGCCACACTAATACTTTGGAAGTGTTTTGTCATAGTGACCATTGATCTTCTCCAGATAGTATTTTAATAAGTTAATATTTTGTTGAAATACACAGATTGTGACACTAATACCTGCACATGCTTTTTCTTTTCTCAGATTGTTAACTTGTGGGACAAAGCTCTTGCAACTCTGGACCTCGCATCCGCATCATGCATCAGGGATGGCCAGTAAGAAAGGAAATATGGAAAGAATAGTATTGCAGGTTATATATAATTCTGACTTCATGTGAAAATGTTTTGTTTGAATATTGTGACTTTAACTCCTACATCAGAGATAATAAATCAGTGAAAGTTTTGAGGAGAGTGTAAATATTGCTAAGCTAGTACAGAGTAGTGATAACTAAGGGTTAAAGGGCAAAGAATGGAAAGTTGCTTTAAGTCAGTAATTGAATCATGATCTTGAAATAAGAGAAACTGGCAATGCCTTGCTAGCATGTGCAATCGGTACGGGGAGAGAATGTTATTGAAAAGCAATCTATAGAAATGTATGCTGATATGAGAGTTGTCTAGACACAAGCAGTAGCAATTCCAGTTTCTTTACAGAACATAAGCACCTCTTATTTTAAATTCAGAGTCCAAATTTCTCTCCAAAGAGAAGGCCTCTTGTTAGGTATGGTTTAGCAGCCCCCAGACACAGTTGGAGTTGGTGGTTGGGTTGAAACCACTCATGCAGATTTTAATAGTTCTGTCATTAGTCTTCACTCTAAGCATCCTCGCCTCATTTCTGAGGAGCACTCCGTATTACTGGATTGTGCAGAACAAGGTTGACATATGGTTAAGGACCATAGTTATGTCCAAGAATTAAGATCGAAAAAAATAATCAAGAAGCAGTATCTGAAAACTGTTACACATGTAGAACGCAAGTTCAGATGCCTGAACATCCAAGGTTGCTGGAAGGGTGAGCTTTCTGTACTGTTCTTAGGGATTTGCATTGTATCTTTTTTTTTTTTTTTCAGATTGACTTCCCATCCCATGCTTTTGATATTGAATATAAAATTCCTCAGGCTGCAAAGACTACTGTGCATCAGTCCATAGAAACATTAGAAAAACCATTGAGACAACGTCTCCTTGCCATCCTCTCCAAGGATAACACTATTGGGTATGTTAATCTCTTTCTACCTATGGTCTGTCTGTATGTGACAATTTAATACAATTCTAATATATTTTGAAGACCTCAGAGACTTAAACAAGAGATTGAATTAAACTTGGGGAAATAATGGTGCTGACTTAATGAATTGACTTGTGCTTCACATGGCTGGTGTCATAATATTCTCTGTTATAAGATTGCTGCACTTCTGGCTGCCTGTACCTGCTTGGCATTTTTTCAATTACAGGGAGCAGGGGCATGAACATTTTGGTTTATTTCACATTATACTAAAACATTTTTTTGTCCTGCCCAAATTATAACCTTGAACAACTGTTTCTTTAATGTTTGAGGCTTTATTTTGCTTTTTATTTTGACTTATGTGAAGGAAACGGCCATTTTAATTTCATTCAATTTTGTGTGTTAAAATATATACAATTAGAAGCAGTGTTGTGGTTATTCAGGTAATGGTCTCTAATGTGCATTATAAACTGAACTGCTTCTATCTGCAGACTGTCAAAAGAAGATAAAGAGTTTCTGTGGGAGAAGAGACATTACTGTCATAGTCATACAAATAGCCTACCAAAAATCCTGGTTAGTGCCCCTCACTGGGACTGGGCAAGCCTTCCAGAAATATATTCACTACTTCAGCAGTGGCCTCCTTTATCACCCTTAGCTGCACTGGAACTACTTGATTCAAAGTAAGAAAAGCAATGTAAATAAATTCTGAATGTGTGTGTTGTACATTAAATGACCAGAAGATTCTGAATGGTGTTTGTGTGGACATAATGCTAAATTTCTTATAGAAAAACCTAACTTTTCTTAAAATATTTCAAAAAACATGCTTACTTTATACATGTAGGCTTAGCCAAGTCATGTAGTGAAAGAATAGCAGTAGTGGTTAGGATTCTGAAATTAATTTGTGACAGGACAGCGAGCTATACAGCCAAGAGTGAAATTTTGAGATATTAGTTTATTAATAATATTAGATTATTATTCTTGTCCTAAACATGTTTGCTTCTTAGATAATGAAGGGCCTCAAACTTGCAGGTCCTTTACTGAGCTGTTAAAGACATTATATTTTAATGTTTTGTATCTAGCTGATCTCAAAAAAGAAAAGAAACAAACAAAAAACCTACATGAACAAAATAAACTTAATGTGGGTTTGTGGTGACTTTCTAGGTTTGCTGATCAGGAAGTACGAAACACAGCTGTGAATTGGATAGAGACATTAAGTGATGATGAGTTAACAGATTTCCTGCCTCAATTTGTACAGGTAACACCTTCGCCTATGTCAAAGTGAATTTTTTTGCTTTTGAAAACCAAAAGAAATTGCTGATCACTGCCATCAAAAGTGCAGTTGCATGCTTCTGTGCTTAATGACTTTAAATGCCTAGTAGGGAAAACAATTTTAATAAATAATTGCTTTAACTACCCTATGGATCTGGGGTGATTCTGTTTGTGCATTAGTCAAAATTTTATTCATCTAGAATTAGTTCCACATCAGAGGTATTTCATTTTCTCTGTATTTAGGCATTGAAATATGAAACCTACCTTGATAGTGCTCTTGTCAGATTTCTTTTGGCCCGGGCACTGGGAAGCATTCGAATAGCGCACTACCTATACTGGTGAGATATTCTTTGTTCCATTGTTCACTTCAATGTATTTAATATGAGGCTAATATTTCCAAGGGGAAAAAAATTATTCTTTCTCAATCCCATCATTCATAATATTGAATGTTAGGAATTCAAAGAATACAAAATGTAGAGCCTGGGGTGGTTGTGTTTTGGGTATTTTTTTTTGTTTACTTTTGTTGTTGTTGCGGTTTTTTGGGGTGGTTGCTTTTGTTGTCGTTTGTTTTTCTTTTTAATAAAAAAACAGTGTGTCTGTAAGGCACTAACTTCTTGCTTTGCATATCCTGTTTATCAGTAACTTTAAATATATATAGTACTGGTTGATTAAACTGTTTCAATCTCTTAGTATTGCATATATTAAGTTTGCAGTATTTTCCTTCAGAATTTTTTTAAACTTTTTTTTTTCCCCAGGCTTCTTAAGGATACGCTGTATGATACAAAGTTTGGTGTGAGGTATGAGCAAATTCTTGGAGCTTTTCTTTCAGTCTGCGGAAAAAGACTGAGGGAAGAGTTGGAGAAGCAGACCAGGCTAGTGCAGCTTTTTGGAATGGTAGCAGAAAGAGTAAAGCAAACAAGTGGATCTGCCCGGCAGGTGTGTATATATTTTTAACATTCTTAAGGAAAATTAGACTGACTGTACCCTCAGAACAACTCACTCAGTTGCCTCTCTAGTCTAAGTTCGATAAAATGTTGTGTATTATATTTTGATAGATCTATGAATCTATTGTTTGTTGTTTTAACAAGTTAATGGCTTAATGAAGTTGATGGTTATTGTTAAATCTGTTGTCATTTGAAACATAAGATTGTGTGAGGTGATAGGGTAAGAAAGTAGGATGGTTTCTGTGTACAGTAAAACTGGGAGTGGATTTAAGCCTATTGCTGCTGAAGAATGACCCTATTATGCAAGAGAATGGAATATCTTTATATGCTTGTCATATCAACTTACAGGTTGCTTGAGTGGGATGTTATCATTTGGTTTGGTCAAAAACAAAACAAATAAACCAAAACCCATAAACTTGTGTGGTTGCACTGCTAAGCGTATTTATTCTTAATAGCTAAAACAGCAGTTAGAATATCTAGCATTCCTTTGACACTGACAAGATAAAACATTTGCTTTAGGATAACTTTGTCCAGAAGTTCTCTGTAGATGCTTCAGTTAAGAAAATGTCAGCTGCAATATTATGCTTTTTTTGTCTGCAGGCTGCCTTGCAAAATGGCATGGAACGCGTGCAGTTATTTTTCTTGAAGAACAAATGCCGTTTGCCTCTCAATCCCAGTCTTGTGGCAAAAGAGTTAAATATTAAGGTACAGTGCATTCAGATTTTCAAAAACTTTCTGTAACTATTACATATATAGCTTTTGCGAATAGAAAAAAACTCAGCTGAGGTTCTTGAAAGCTCTTTATGACGGGGGAGTGAAATTAGCTGAGCAAAGATAAAAATGATACAAATACCTGTTTAAGACCAATGTAGGTCCTTGTATTAAAAAATATATCTAAAAATATTTTATCTTTAGACCCTGTCTCAAGACCAGCAATCCTGGTTGTGGTAAAGCAGGGGACTATTTAAAGTGTGTTACAAAGTCTTGTTTGCAGTAGTAATCAAAAAAGAAAGTTGAGCAAGGCTATATAACTCAGTAAGTAGATATTGTGAAACAGGTGAAACTACCAGTTACTGGTTGTGTTCAAGAGATGCACTGATTCCAGGGAGATAGACAGTAGCTTTATTTTATTGTGAAAGTCTAGAAAATAATAATAATGTAGCAGAAGCAGTTAAATTATTTTTCCAGAGCTCTGCATGGTTTGACAATATATGCTCAACCACAGTCTTGATTATCATCAGGCATGACTGAGAACCTAAAGGTCTCTGAACACTGGAGTTAATCCTGTGTGGAAAGACAGTTTGTCTTGCTTTCTTTCTCTACTGTAACTATTAAATCATAAGTATGTATTTGAAAGCAGATAAATGAGAAAATACTGTGAAACGTGCAAAGACCCAGGGTTTATATCTTCTATCTTTAAAAAAAAAAAAAAAAAGCTGCTGAAAAATATGTATTCATCTTTTATTCACTCTTCCCTTAAAAATGTGTAAAACATCACTGTGCTGCACTACTGGATTTTGTACAAGAATTCAACAAATAACAGCTAAAGGGCTCTTTATTCAAACGAAGCACATATTCACCACAATCGCAGTGTTAAAAGTCTGAATAGACTCATTGTGTGTCAAACCTGCTTGTTGTCAGAATGTCTTGTTTTCTGGGCTAGCAGGAATAGTCTTTCAGAATATTAACACTATATCTACTTGTAGGCATGTTCTTTCTTCAGCTCCAATGCAGTACCACTGAAAGTTGCATTGATAAATGCAGACCCTCTGGGAGAAGAAATCAATGTGATGTTTAAGGTAGGCCTTACACGTGTACTGGAGAAGAAAAGTTGAATGATAAGCACTATTTCATTGGTGTCTGTTAACTTTGGCATAGCTTAGTTTTTTTGTGAGGTTGCTCCTGTGTACCTGGAAACCAACATCTGAACAGATAAAGTATGAGAGCAAGTCTACCGCATGTGAAAGCTTACTTCTTTTTGAGTGCGTAGCTATGAGGAATTAAGTAGTACAATGCATCATTTGTTTCCTAGAAATGTAAACCAAAATCTTAAGGGTTTTTTTGCTAAAAACATGTCTCTAACTTTTATTTTTCCATTTAAGGTTGGAGAAGATCTGAGACAAGACATGTTGGCTTTACAAATGATTAAGATTATGGATAAGATCTGGCTACAGGAGGGGCTGGATCTTCGGATGGTTATCTTCAAGTGCCTCTCAACTGGAAAGGACCGAGGTGCAAAACCAGATGCTGTCTATAATCTCTGCTCCCCCACTTAAATTTCTTGTCATGCTGATGTGAACAGTTTCTCTGCAGAGGCAGGCCCAAGAAACAGTGGAAGGACAAAGGTCTTCCATGCAAGGAACTTCAATACTTGAGAGTATTGCAAGTTAAATTGTTCTGAATTTCCTGTTGTCTGAGTTGCATTTAAATGTGTCTCTTCTTGAATCCTGAGATGATTATGCATGCTCAATGAATCACTATTCATTGTCAGTGAATAGTGGTGCAAACAAATAAACATAATGATAAAAGTAAAGGTTTCTCTTGTTTCCCTTACTGCAGCACAAAATAATGGTGCTATAGCAATCATGATTCTAAAAGTTTGTTATGATTAGTTATGGTGAAAGAAAGTATTCAAGTCAAAACTGAAATTCTAAAGTCCTTGGAATCTGCTGCAGTTGAGTCTGGAAGTATCATTCTGGTACTGAAACATACAAAAAGAAGAAAAATTTAAAATGCCCCCCAACCACACACATGCTATTTTCCAGAATTAGTGTCATATGCTGGTAGAAGTTCCTTGGCAGTATGAGCCTGCCTTTTAGGCTTGAAGGTATGTCAGAGAACTCTTGAGTATAAATACCACCCTGCACCTCAGACAGGCTTTTTGCTAGTTTTCAGTGGTTCTCTAGAGCTACCACAAGGAACTACAAGATCTTTAGAAAGATAAACAATAACTGAATATTTCTTCAGTCAGATACTAGAACAGAATGATGAAAATTCTTCAGCACATGAAAAAGTTGGAAACTGAACTTGGCAAACCTAAGCAAAAAGCTTCTATTTATGTAAGACTTGCTTTTTGGAGAAACAGATGGCTTTTCTTCCCACTTGAACAATGCCTTGATTGCATAGCATGTTGTCTGGGTTTTTTTTTGTTGCTGCTAGTATTAGTATTCCTAAAGTACTTGAAGCATTAAAGTGAAAACCAGACTTGTATATAAATTACAGATTTGCCTTCAGTAGCTCTAGCCAAGATAGGAGCAAAATTCTGTTAATTTTTTTCCTTTTATGACTTAGCCCTACAAATATTTTTTAGTAAATGTTATATCTAAAATAAGGCCATGTGTACAACCCACGGCCATATTTCTGGAGCAGCAGTCTGGCCTGTTTCACCATTCAACAGGAGTTAAAGTTACTATATTACTTAAGTGTCAGTGTATAAGAAATGTTGACATCAAAATAATTTGCAGTTACTGCTTAAAGATAAATACTAGTTTATATAGTAGAAAGTAACTGTTCAAAGTGTAAATTATATGTATATTCTAGCAACTTTAATTATAATAAAGCCTGTACTGGGATTGCTACATGTGTTTCATGCTATGCTTTGCCATATTGCCTGTAGAAATGCTTAGTACACTAATAGCAGTAACTTTATACCTAATTGGGTTTTGAAAAAAAGGTAACCTAAGATTATAAAATCCATCATTGTCAAGTAAGTTTCTACTGAATAATGAAAATGCAATATAACTGAAAGAGATGGTTAAATACACTTTGTTGTATTTTCTGTATAGGCATGGTAGAGCTTGTTCCTGCTTCAGACACACTCAGAAAAATTCAAGTGGAATATGGAGTGACAGGTTCTTTTAAAGACAAGCCTCTGGCAGAATGGCTGCGAAAGTATAATCCTACAGAGGAGGAATATGAAAAGGTAAGTTTTTTCACTGTTGTTCTCTTTTGGAAGATCTTTTAAAAAGGGATAAATACCATATTATGAAAGAATTCTTCTTCCAGATCTTCCATTTAAGTTTTTGGTTTACATCGTTAAAAAACAGTATTTTCCTATACTTGGAAAAAGAGTAAATGAAAATCCCTTTTATAACTAAAAAGTAGCCAGATGGATTCTCAGGATTCACATCAGGAGTTTCTATTGCAAATAGAAAAGGTATACTTCAAATATAAGATTTGGGAGAATGTGGCTCCCTTACCTGTGATTTAGAAGCAGTGACCTCTTCTCATAGGACCACATGGGATTCAAAATCCAAAGTTTTCTTTTGGCTACAATGATTATAACACATTGGAAAAATGTCTTGTACCCTTTTCTCTCTCTGCTAACATACTTATTTCTTTTTGTGATTTGTCTTTAATTCCTCTTTACTTTTCCATTTAATTAAAAACAAAATTCCAGTTTTTGCTGGAAAGTGTCTTATCTGAAGCATTTTGCAATCCTACCTGAAAAACACAGTTTGGGGGAAAAAAAGCAGATTTTATGGTCTCTCTTGTCTGACTTGGACTTTACACTTGTCAAGATTGAATGTTGAATGCATGGATGCTTCTTCCTGCTAATATTTGATATCCTTTCTTTTTCTCTCCCTCACAGGCTTCAGAAAACTTCATTTACTCTTGTGCAGGATGCTGTGTAGCTACTTATGTATTGGGAATTTGTGACCGCCACAATGATAACATAATGCTCCGAAACACAGGCCATATGTTTCACATAGACTTTGGAAAATTTTTGGGTCATGCACAGATGTTTGGTAGCTTTAAAAGGTATTTTCTGTAGCTAAGCGATGTAGAGCATGAAGTGATTTTTAGTATGTTTTTATAAGTATTATAATCCTAAGCATTAACTTTTAAATTCCTGTTATCTACTGGTCTCGTTATGAAGCCAGCCTCTTCCAAATTTAACCAGAGTTTCTAGAATGCTTTCCAATTTACTTGTATAGAATTAATTTTGAAAAGGCCCCATCTTACTTCCACATTCTGATCTCCAGAACTATTTCAAGTGAAAGCACATCTAACACAAATCCTGGTGTCATACTTTTCCAGAAGTACTGGATGAAACATGAGTGTAGTTTCACCTTTTTAGCTATACTCCATGCAATTATGTATTTTATGCTTGTTAGGTAAACTTGAACCCAACCATAATTTAGGTGCCAGGGCCTTTATATCACCTGAGTATCTTGAGTGTGAAACAAATGAGAAGAAGCTCTTGCTTATAAAAACAGTTGTGAATATCAACCTTGTAAAAAACAGTGTACAGCAAGTTCGTTATTCCTCTGTGTAGGGGAAGATAATCTATATCCAGCATAGGGGAGTTATGTTTTCATTGCATGATAGTAGAGTTACTACATTTGTTCTAGTGTGTCCTCCAAGTGTTGCTCCATGAGATCTGCTATAGGTCCAGTACCATGTGAATGTGCTTTGAATCTGAGATGGCACTATGGAGCTGAAACCCCAAAAATGTAAAATGGCAGCAATTGATTATTTGATATCATTATCTTGTGGGTGGGGATGGAGGGCAGGAGGAATTACATGACAAGGTGAATAGATCTTACAATTAACTTCTGAATTCTGTGCTTTTTTTGAGCAGGGATCGAGCTCCTTTTGTGCTAACATCAGATATGGCTTATGTTATTAATGGTGGTGAAAAACCCACTATTCGCTTTCAGTTATTTGTGGATCTCTGTTGTCAAGCTTACAACTTGATAAGAAAACATGCAAGTCTCTTCCTTAACCTCCTTTCATTGGTAATAATTTTTCAAATTCAGTTTGAACTTGATAGATCTGTCATGTTGGATGCATTAAATGCTGTGCTTTTTATGCTGCAGAAACTCTTAATGCATGCTTTTAAAAACCAGGAACATCAGATGTACTGTTTAGGATGGCTATATTTGGAATTTTCTTTGAGCTTTTTTACTACCTACCTGTTTTCTGAAAATTTAAAGCTAAGATAATACCATAAATTACACTGCAGTGTTTTTAACTGCTTTTTATTGAGCAAAAAATGGTGATTAGCTGCTGATCGTAATTGTTGGCTCTCACTGTTAGCATTTAGCAGTTTAGTGCAGCTCAAAATGAATTTGAATGTTTCAAGATTGAATCATTTCAGTGTAAAATCATGCTGGTTTTACATCATTAAAATTGTAACTTTTAATTTCTTGCAGATGCTTTCTTCTGGGTTACCAGAACTAAGTGGGGTTCAGGACTTAAAGTATGTCCAGGATGCTCTCCAGCCCCAAACAACAGATGCAGAAGCTACCATTTTCTTTACGAGGTACTGAATGAGTAAAAGCTAAACTATGTCCCAGCCTCATCCTCTTAACGGGAGCTTTTGGCGGTGGAAAAAATGTACAAAGGATGTTCGCAAACATGTCTGCCGAAGTTGAATAGTTACACTGTACAGTCATAAAATATCAGTTAACCAGTGAACTACATAAATAAGACTAGTTTCATGCAAGATTAATGCTTGTGCTAAAACACTCTGCCTTTCAAGAGTAACTTTGTGCAATAAAATTGTTTGAAATACTGAGAGTAGATAATTCTGTCTGGCTGTTTGAGACTTGTATTTCCAATGCATGCAAAATTGCTTAATAGCAGTGTGTATGATGAGAACCTTGTATTGTAAAGAAGTTCTCTTTCAAGAAGTGCTTTTGCACACTAGGGAGGAAGGGCTGATGCTCTAGTGTAGCAAGTAGGTGTGTATACATAGTGTAACAGAG
The DNA here is from genome assembly GCA_024733675.1 of Psilopsiagon aymara. Lineage (NCBI taxonomy): Eukaryota > Metazoa > Chordata > Aves > Psittaciformes > Psittacidae > Psilopsiagon > Psilopsiagon aymara. The sequence continues at coordinate 69,887 of JANRGW010036554.1, read as the reverse complement.
TTGTTGCTACATGTTACTGTACTTCATTTTCAATATATAGGGGAAACTGCAGTAGTATGCATGTGATTTGGAATAGTAGAACGATTTGGGCTGGAAGGGATCCTCTAGTCCAACCCTCCTGCAATGAGAAGGGACGTGTTCAATCAAAGTAGGTTGCTCTGTCCAGCCTGACCTTGAATTGTTTATAGGGATGAGGCATCTGCAGTCTCTGTGGGCAACCTATTGCAGTGTTTCACCACCCTCATTATAAAAAAAAAACAAAAAACTTCTTTCTTTATATCCAGTCTGAATCTACTCTGTTTCAATTTAAAACCTTTACCCCTTGTCTTATTGCAACTGCCCCTGCAGTCCCCATCTTATTGTACTTTTGAGTACTGGAAAGCCACGATAAGGTCCCTTCTCCAGGCTGAACAACCCCATCTCTTTCAGCCTTTCCTCATAGGAGAGGTCTTCCAGCCCTTTGATCATTTTTGTGTCCTTCCTTGAGACCCACTCCAACAGGTCCAGGTCTTCCTTATACTGAGGACTTCAGAACCGGATGCAGTGCTCCAGGCTTTTTGCCAAGTCTGGAAACCCGTAACTTCTTGGATACTGAATCTTCTATTAAATGTTGGTAGGATGCTATTTATACAGCCCACTGATCACAATTAATTTCAAAACTGTTTCACTGTCTATAAGAGAGAGATTTATATTTTTCTTAAGTCTTATTCATTGATAGAACTACTTTTGTGTATTTTGACATTATTTTTTCCTTTTTAGGTTGATTGAATCCAGTCTGGGAAGTGTTGCCACAAAGTTTAATTTCTTCATTCACAATTTGGCTCAGCTGCGTTTCTCAGGTCTACCTTCTAATGATGAACCCATTCTCTCATTTTCTGCTAAAACATATTCTCTTAAACAAGATGGGAGAATCAAACAGGTGTCTGTGTTTACATATCAGAAGAGATATAACCCAGATAAACACTATGTAAGTATGTGGAATCTGTTTCCACCCAGTGAAGATACTGTGCCTTCCAAGAATTGTGTTCTTCTTGCCATAACTTCAGTATTTAATCACAGAGAATTAGTACAGGGGAAATTTGCCTTGTTTAGCCTTAAGTAGCTAGCTTTGAGGTTAGACAGCTTGGTTCCCTTTCTTGACAGATTTAGTAAATACAGCTATAAAAACATTCATTTAAGCACTAATGTCAGATTCAGGATGAGCTGAAGAGTTGTCTGAAGTCTGACTGCACTGACTATAATGGAGCCTAGAAATCTACAGCAACGTTGACTCACAAGACTGTGGATTACTTGAAAGTACAAACAAAACCCATAATCAAAATCCAGATCTTACTGGGAACGGGCGGGCTTGCTTGCTTCCTGGAGGAGAACAGAGTTTGTTTTGGCTCTCACTGGGATGGAATTACCTTTCTTCACAGAGGCCCACACAGTGCTGTGGTTTCGATGTTTAACGAAAAATATGTTGGTAACACATGATTTGTTTGGCTATTACTGAACAGTACTTCTGCAGTGTCAAGGCTTCCTTTTTTGCTTCCACTTTGCCTCTCCCTCCCCTGCAGTGAATAGGTTGTAGGTGGACAAGGAGTTAGGAAGGGGCACAAGAGGGACAGCTGACCCAAACTGGCCAAAGAGATACTGCATAGCATGGAGTCATGCTCAACAATGAAACTGGGGGTAGAGGAAGAAAGCTAGGAATGGGATGGCTGTTGCTTGGGGACTGACTGGGCATGGATCTGTTTGTGGGAGGTGGTGAGAGATTGTCCTTGCATCACCTCGCTCCCAAGGGCTGTCTTTATCTCAGCCCGTGGGTCATCTTGCTTTCACTCTTATTCTCTCCCCTGCCCCACTGGTGAGGGAGTGAGCAAAGCAGCAGTGTGGGTGCTTAGCTGTTGGCCAAGGTAAAGCAGCTGCAGGAGGGCTAGTGTACAGACTGGTATTTTTAGCATCCAATAATATTCTTCAAAATGAAGACACTTCTTAGAAAGGATTTTGAAGGAAGCAGAAAGAACAGAGGTAGTGTTGGTTGACTTTAAAAAATGGGGATTTGAGTAATCTTTATGAGCTGTGTAGCTACCTTCTGTAAAATATCTCCTTCCTGAATAGGAGTCATTGATTCAAACACTCCCTAGTTTTGTTCTGACCTTCCATTAAAGTTGTATTTGCTCCTTCTAAGTAAAAGCATAATTTCCTGTATTAATTCACCTACAGTAAAAGCAGTAAGCAGTACAGTTTGCCCTCAGGATTTTGATAGACCTGGATTACACTTTAAGACTCAAATTACTATTTGTATTCCTGTGCAAGTGTGCTGCCAACTTCAGGTTTTGGTTGCTTAGTGGTTTTATTTTTTTTTTATTATTATTATTATTTTTACTTCTGCTGTTTGACCTAGAATAGTCAGCTTAAGTTACATTTTCCTCAACTTGTTTAAAAAGTGACCTAAATTGATAAATGCAAATATACATCTCTTTCCAAGCTTTATTTGCTATAAATGTCTTAAATCTGGAAAGACACCAGCTAGGAAAGGTTGAACAGAGCTGAGCAACACTAGAAGGGAAAAAGAGCTCTGTTCCGAATCACTATATTATAAATGTATTTGAGTACTCCTGATCTAAGCCAAAACCTCTTCCAGAAAACTGTTAAGGTGATGTAGTCTCCTTCTGTCTAGATTTTCTTCCAGTTGCACTTTTTTTTTTTTTCAAATGAGTTCACTGAATTGACTTTTCTGTGCAGTTCTTCAGCCTTCATTTCCCTTTGATAATAATGTGAATAACTTCATCCTGGGACTGTACCCCCAGTATTTTTTTAAATACCTTTTGTATAATGCAGTACCCTTGCATCTGCTCATCAAACTGTCACTGCAAAAGTGTAATCCTTTAGAATCTTGAGAGAATAAGATTGAAAAAAAAAAGAAATTAAAAATTAGGCATTGGTTTCCTCCCAGATGCACACCTGAGAGGTTTTGTGGTAGTTCTGGCCCCACAGATACGTGTCTAAATGTAATCCTATGCTGGTGTGTTGAAACTTTGTTCACCTGCTAGGTGGTATGAACTTAGAGTGAGGCTTAAAAGGGAGAATGTGGACAGCCTTAACTACTTTTATCCCCCTGTCAGATGTGGATCTAACTTATGGGAAGATCATGTGATGTTACTGTGCATTACAGTAGGGCTATTTAAACTCTGCTAGAAAATGCAAATGCTGTTACTGGGATATATGTGCATAAGAAGGATTACCATAGTAGGAATAATTAATTGTTAAGAAAATCATATGAAGTCAGTTGTATAATATTGTTACTACTTTCATCTTTTGGGGTTTTTTTTTTGTGTTTTGGACAGATCTATGTAGTGAGGGTTCTGAGAGAAGGGCAAGTTGAGCCAACGTTTGTCTTCCGAACGTTTGATGAGTTCCAGGAGCTTCACAACAAACTTGGCATTCTCTTTCCTCTTTGGAAGTTACCAGGGTATGTTCCTAACTCACTCATCGCTGATATAACCAATGTGTTCCCAGCTGGGTGGATGAAGAAATAGCTTGAAATGAAGACAACACTGCAGAAGGGCAAATTAGGCCTCAAAGTTGGCAATTAAGGGGGAAAACCTAGTTACCTAGTAGCATGCTCTGTTTCTACTCATGATTGACATAACAAGAATGTCAGCACTTCCTGATGGGAATGACAATAAAATCTAACTGTAAATTAACTGAGAACTCTGTCTTGTTTTTTGTTGCAGCTTTCCTAATAAGATGGTTCTGGGAAGAACACATATAAAAGATGTAGCAGCTAAAAGGAAAGTGGAGCTTAACAGCTACGTACAGAGTCTGATGAGCAGCTCTTCAGAGGTGGCAGAAGTGAGTTCAAATAACTTAAGCAAATCTAATGCAAGTTTTCTGAATTTTATGCTTGTTAACACTGAAACTAATATGTAATGTTTCTTCTTCATCCAAATTTAGTGTGATCTTGTTTATACTTTTTTCCATCCATTACTTCGTGATGACAAAGTGGAAGGAATAGATGGAATAGCCAGACCTACAGGTGGGTAATGTTTCTGGATGGTGTTTGTAAGTTGAATTACTGTAGTATGACACCCTCACAGTGTGTTTTTTTCCTTTTTTTTTTTTTTCTTTTTTTTAACTGTAGTTTTCCCTCACTCAAAACTTTGCATCCCTGTCTTTCCAAATCTGCCTGCATACAGTTATTCAAGTCTTGACTCTAACTTCCAAGCTGGTTCTTACAAGAGAATGCAGAAATCTTTAAAATGTATGGCCTTGCCCTCTTAATAGGGACCTAGAAATAAAATTGGAAACTGATCTTGGTCTAAGGGCTTTTATTTTTCCCCACATATAGTCAGTGTAGTACTGATGAAAATATGAAATTTTTACAGAGAAAATAATTGTATCTTTTCTTTCAGATGCAAGTCCATCAAGTCCTACCTCAGGCAAAGTGGGAGGAGAAGTGAAGCTGTCCATATCATATAGAAATAGCACTCTATTTATCATGGTGATGCACATTAAAGACCTAGTAAGTAGAGATACTGAGCTTACTGCTGAGAACTGTAAAGCCTGGATATGAAAATAAATATTCAGGTAGATATGCACGAAGTTTTTTTAATTTGTCTTTGGTTTGGATTGCAGGTTACAGAAGATGGCGCAGATCCAAATCCCTATGTGAAAACGTACTTACTTCCTGATACCCACAAAACATCCAAACGCAAAACCAAAATCTCCCGGAAGACAAGAAATCCAACTTTTAATGAAATGGCAAGTTAAATTTTACATAGTAACTACCTATGGTTTGCTATTGTCTCTTATTCCAAGCATTAATCAAAATACTGTCTAAAAAAACCTGCAAAGATATATAAATGGAAAAGGATCTTGTTTGAAAAACTTTGTGCCCTGTTTAAAAAACAAACAAAAATACCCCAAAAGCAACTGAGTAGGTAAATGTACTGTTACAAGTAAGCAGAAATTTATGAGTGACTCTGAGGAGTGATGGAGGGAAGGAAAGAAGTCTTAAACTAAAGATTTCCCTACCCTGGATTCATTGATCCATAAGATGGAGAAAAATGAATTTGGAAGTCTTGGCATGTAAACAGTACTTCCATCTAAAAACACTGATCCTTTTAAACACATAACACCGGGAGCACAAAGAAAAATGTGGATGTACTTCAGCCCATCCTCTGAGAAACAGACATACTGTTATAATGTCCTAATGTGCAGTTAAAGACATCTGTCAGTGGTTAGGCATTCAGAAGAAAGGGCAACCTATGTGATTTCATTTGGATAACCAGAAATTTCTTGGCTTCTTGCCTTCTAGCTTGTGTACAATGGATATAGCATGGAGACTTTGAAACAGAGAGAACTGCAGCTAAGTGTGCTCAGTGCAGAATCGTTACGTGAGAACTTTTTCTTGGGTGGAATTACACTCTCACTGAAGGACTTCAACTTGAGCAAGGAGACTGTTAACTGGTATCGACTAACTGCTGTACCCTATCTGTGAATGCATATCTGCACCTGAGTAAGACCAGAACAATTGTATTCACTTGTGCTTTGTGCATCTGTCTACTTGAAGACAACTTGTACATCTTAAAACAAGAGACTCTGCATTTCAGCAGTTATGTTGGACCAACATTCATGTAGCCTAATTTGGAGGATATCTAGAAAACCTGGTTTATGCTCATGCAGTGTTATCAAAGCATTGTTGTAAATGTTTAAGAGTTGCAGGCAGAGGAAGAGGTTTTTTAACCATCCGTGAAAGCGAGATGAGCAGTTTGACCATGCTTGTTGGTTAAATGGTAATTTTGCCATTAGGCCTGTGGGTATAGTGCATTTTTGGTTTTCATTTTTGTTACCTGTGTTGTCATCCATAGTGTGATGCTGGAGCGCATCGAAGAAATAACATTATTTTAGGATTACATTCCCACTAATAACTAGACATCACAGAAGCAGCAATGAGTAAAAATTTTTTGGCTTCACACACACATATAGAAATGATGGTTGAAGGGCTGGAAAAATTGCTTAGTATTGCATATAATCCCAGATTCATACTTATCTAAGATTTATTGGAGTGTGTGCCAATAATGGAAGATGTAAATAATGGTGCCTTATAATTCAAATGCTTGTCTTTACCTCATTTCTGGTATTTAAATATGTACACATTAACTTCAAGCTCCTTCAAAAGGGGAAACGTTCTCATGTTTGATACCTTGCAGGTCCTGCTGGAAGTCTGTTCCTAAGATGTTCTACTTAGAAATAACATCACTTATACTGATCTTCATAGTTAGTGCAGAATTCTACCGTATCTTCTACCCATGATCTCCAAAAATTGGATGAAGACTGGCTGAACATGGTGCTGTAGGAAATGTGCCCAGCTGCTCAGTGTTCTGGAATGTCTGAAATTCTAGAACGTTTAATTAGTGCAGTAATCAAATGTGGAACAGATTCAAACACTAAATCCAAAGTGTATTTTGCACCTGTACTTCCAGGTAAAGATGGCCTCTAGTAAAAAAAGCACAACTACGGGATGAATTGCAGGCCAGAACTGAGTTGCATTAACGAAGTGGAACTTGGTCATTTTTTTTTTAACATTTCACGGCAATGCTGTTACTCCTCCCAGTAAGGATTAATTCCTCTAAAAATACTTCATACTGCAGGACATTAAGTTTGAAATATATTGTGAGAGTGGAGTACAGACGTCACTTACTATATCTTGTTCATGATACCACTGATTTACTTTATTAGGTGTTTCTGCACTTACAGGTGTAGCCTTTTTTTCACCTTACTTAATATTTAGGATGATCATATTCTGTCTAAACCAAGCTATAATGATACACACTTTAGTACTAAATCTTGAAGCAAGACACACTATCGCCAATGACTATGACTAAGGGGATTTTTAAAGTAAAATATGCAACTATGAACAGAGAGATAATATGGGGAAAGCTTTCCGTATACCCAACACTAAAAATCTGTTTCATAATCTGGTTTTCAATTCCCTGCTACTGACCAATCTCCCTTCAATACAGAAGAGAGAAGTAAACTTGAATCTCCTGGTGCCTAAAATATTCACGGTCCAATTTCGTAGGAATTATTACAAAGAAAATGCTAAGAATATCTTGAATGTTAGAAACTGGGTTGATACTAATGGGCGCTAACAAAGCCCAGTTTTATTAGGCATCTTCTGCATATTTTTCATTTAGTGAAATAGCCTGTAAATAATAGCCTATATAACTTACTAGATATATTTCCTGCTCACTTGATGCTTTTGAGACTTACTCCATTCCATCACTAGAAACACAAGTCACTTAAACACAGGAAAGTAGACTACTGTTTTTGTGAAACGTTCCATTGTGAAATAAAATGAAAGCAATATGTACTGCCTTTTTTGCAGTTTGCTATTAAAGCACAGTGTCTTACAGCACAAAATACAGAAACTAAAATCATTTAAAAAATGATTTGCAGTTTTAACAGCTGTCTGGACTGAAAAAAAAATACATAGTACTGTATATTAGCACATGTCCTGACTTCTGATTTAATCTTCTTCATAGCTTAACTCATCTTGTGCCTTTCCCTCTCTTTTCAAAATAGTTGCTGGCTGAAGCTTTTTATGGTCATGGATTTTACTTTGTCTTGGCCTCTCCTCATATGTAGAGGAACAGCACCAAGCTTGCACCTCTTTGCACTATTCTCAATTAAGAAAAAGGTGATTGTTGCAATAAGACTTTAACATGATACGTAAAAGAAAAAATTGACAGAGGAAAATATTCAATTGGGGTTCAATTTGCAGTAAGTAGCTTGAAAATGTAGTTTTAAAGCTTTTTATATTTTGTTTAATGAAAAGAAAAAAATTTTTATGCCACGCATGACCTCCAGCCAGAAGTGTAATTGTCAATACAATTGTTTTGGTATTTCAGAGCAACAGCTTGCGCTAAGACCTCTTCCTTTTGTCTATTAACCTAGACCTTTGCACTGAAACTTTATTACTGCCTTTTTACGACCTTATAGCTACCTGCCTCTGGAAGCATGTGCGATCTTTGATAAAAGTTTTCTATTTTTACAACTCGAGCTGTGTAGAAATCCCCATCACCTGCCTTAACGCGAGGGCTCTGTGAGGGCTCACCGCTGCTTCACCTCCCTTGTGCTCCTTACTCGGACGCTGTGACTGAGGTAGTGCTACAGCTAAGGGAAGTGAGTGACTCCAGATCGTTTGCCTCCCTTTGTCTATGTATCTGTAAGAACCAAATACTTTAATTAAACGAGCTCTTTAATAAAGATGTACAATACTGCCCTCCGCCGTGCCGGGTTAAATGTGACTCCGCATCTCTCCTGTAAGTACATTAAACGCTATTCTGAGTTAAAACCAGCTCCGCGCCTCTTCGCTCTCCGCCGCGGGCCCCCCTCCCCCCGCCGGCCGCGCGCGGTGCCAGCCGGGACGTCGGGTGATGGCGCGCGCAGCGCAGCCGCGGCGTCGCTGATTGGCTGCCGTGTAGGGCGGGGCCAGGCCCGGGCGCGCCCTTTCCCGCGGAAGTGATAATTTATCACACTTCTTAACAGATTATAGCAACCCAAACAAACCACCGTGCCTCCAGAATCTTGCTGGCTTCCAAT